>JAQFVV010007696.1:0-65456 GCA_028023455.1 Epiperipatus broadwayi
GCGCATACTAGCAAATAAAGGGACACATCAAGTAATTTTATTTGTATTGGATTTACTGTGAATTTGTTGAAAAATTGACCTCTTATTAGGATTACAGCAAAGGTAAGAGCCTTTCTTAAATATTCAGAAGATTAAAGGCTTTAAAAAAGGGAAATTAGATTATTAGAACTTCATTTCCATTGTGAAACGTTTTGATAAACAGTTCAAAATGGATTCTGGGGAGAAGCCTCAGTCTAAACAGAGCAGAAAGAAAATGAACTGTAACACTCAGAATTCAAACAGTAAAATTAAAGAAAACCTTAAAAAACCTGTCAAAGTAACCCAAAATAGTATCAACAATGATTATATACCCCAGAAATCTATGCTAAATACAATGACAAAAAATTCTGATAAAAAGAGTAAAATTGAGAATGAAACCAAAAATAATGTTATAACAAAAACACCAGATTCTTATAAAAATATCACAGAAAAATTAATAGAAACTCAAAACAAAGTTAGGATACCAATTATTGATCAACATTTGCACAATACTCAAAAATCTCAGAAGGCAAAAGTCAAAAATAAGCCCACAGTAATAAATGCAAAATTGGAACTGGTTGGAACTAAAAATTTCACAAAAATAGACACCACAGATGGCGCTGTACTGGAAGTGTCTGGATCTCACAATAAAGAAGGCCAATTTCAGGAGAAAAACACTGGAATCATAATCCCAAGTGCCAAACATGATACAACAGTGGAAAATATTGATCCTCAAGAGGTTTTGATGCCTAAAAAAATATTACAAAGGGGAAGGAATCTACTTAAAAATAATATGAATGATTGGGAAATTTGGCAGAACAGTAGAAATACTCCACATTCTCAGCCTTTTTCTACCATACCTCAAAAGCAGGAAATGCAAAAAAGAACACAATTTTCTTGGCTTAATAGTAATGCAAATATTCAAAATGTCTATAAATCTAATACTTCTATGACTACTAAAATCATGTCATATGCAGATAAGTTAAAATCTAGTGCAAGTGCTCTCAACTCAAATAATACCATAACCCATGCTATGGCAGCTGGAAAGGGAGAGAGCACAATGAAAAACCAAACTCCAAAAGATCAAATGTCAGGAAGATTTCTTATTGATTTTGATGAGGAGGAAAATATGATGACCAGTGAGTTCAATGTGCACAACACTGAATTAGAAGATGTCCCAATAGACATTGATAGTTATGAAGCAGTGAGCACTGAATTCAATGACAGGCTACCTCTGACTCTGTATAATTCATTTCAAAACTATAATAATGATCATACTCTGATTTTGACTACTACAAATAATAAATGCAATCTCTTCCAATTTCCAACTGATCAATTATTCTCACTAATAAAAGAAAACCAGCTAGCTGATGCAATTAAAAGGGTGTATCACCACCCTAACAGAAGGTACTTTGTGGTTGAATTCCAGAATATAATTCAGAAAGAGATTTTCAGGCGAGAGCACAATTTTCTCAATGGAAGGTATCTTGTCAAAATAGATATGGCTAGGCCAAGAGTAGCGCATGGGATAGTAAGGAATTGTTATATGAACTTCACCAGTGGAAACCTGCAGAAACCCTTGGCCAAATTTGGAAACATCACTGCCTTCAAATACTTGGGCGAAAGAAGAGTAGGACTAGAGCTGCCATCAAACACTGCGGCTTTTACTATCAAACTTGTGAATGGAGTGTCTTTACTTGATTTACCCTCAGTTCTGGAGGAGCCCAACTGCACCTTATATCTATCCTTTCGCGGGGTGAAACCACAGTGTTTTATATGTCAGGAGAGATCACATCTAGTAAAAGCCTGCCCAAAGAAAATATGTCAAAGGTGTCAGGGCAGGAATAATAGAGCCCACCAGTGTGTGGATTCCTCCTATAGCTTGAAGCCCACAGCCTCTTCCTATGGGGATGAAGCTGTGCAGACATATTATAATTGGTCTGATGATCTAGCTAAAAATCCAAAAGCTGCAAACAGAACCCAGTGGTACCATAATTGATGCAATTGAAAAGAAGCTGACACCAGAGAATCTCATGTTGGTTGATTGCAGCCCTAGAAAAACAATGCTCAAGCTAGGGGCAGACACTTTACCCCAAGAGAACAATTGTCTCATAAAGGAAATATCAGATATAACCACTGTCAGTAGTCAAAGTAAAGCTACAGCACCTAGTCCTGTAGACCATCCTATGAATCACACAGGCAAGAGGAAAACACAGGACTCCTCTGGCTCTCAAGGTGAAGAGTCTGTAAATTTGTGGTCTGATTCTGACATTGAGGAAGCAATAGCTCGGCCAGTGAGTGGTAGATCCAGGAGTCCAAGGAAAAAGTATGATAAAAAGAGATCTAGAATGGCAGACACAGACAAAGAATTACAACAGGAAGAGCTGCAGCAGACACACCCTTGTAACATCCAGATTGGAGGACCAGTCAAGGACCAGCAAAACTCACAAGCTACCTCAGAGAACTTGAGACAAGTGATTTCATGGAATTTGATGGACCCTCCTCAGTGCAGGAGCTCACCAGAATCTCAGGAACAAATTGAATCGCAAAAAGATTGATGCATGGATTAGGAGACTAGCCAAAACACCATCATCATGCAACTTAACATCGGTGGCATCAATGTCAGAGGATTAAACTCCTTTGATAGAGCATATGCTCTGCAAAGATGGTTCAAGAATAGTCAGATGCATAAGTATGCCTGAGTGAAACAAAGCTTCATTTGAATACCAACAGTAAAATAATACAAATCCTCGATCAGTTTGGGGTTTTTCAGTTCTACCCATCAAACACAGCCACCTCAGGTGTTTCTATTCTCATTAATAAACAACTGAACATAGAAAGAATCAGAACTCTATACCTCAACAATGATTTAATTATAATAAAAATCACAATCTCTGGAATGTCATTAATTCTAATTTATGTCTACATGCAGAAGGACACCAGGCAAATCGACTTCACAATAGGCAGGATCAACTCTATTCTTGCATCAGCAGTGCCACCTGTCATTTTGTTTGAGGACTTCAACATGGCCTATCAATAGTTTAATCAAAAATATTTGCATAAACTCAACAGAGTGCTGTTGTGTGGGGAGGGGTGTTTTCCCACCAATGCATACTCATTTTACACACGGCAGCACAAAACCCTAATTGATTTACTTTATTATAGTCCAGAACTTTACCATGAGCTACATGCCTCATTGCAAATTGTTCCATTCTCTGATCATCTGGCCATGTTGATTTCCCTTCAACTGGATCCCATATCACTAACCCCCTCATGCCAAATCAAAACAATAAGAATGCTTAACAAGGCCAGCACACCTGAATGGATCTTCTCGGAAGCTTATATCCTCTTCCACAAGATCCAGCTTCTCTCATTGTCACCTCTTGAGGCTTTTTCAGTCTTTGTAGGGGTACTTAGTTCCCTTATAAACAATTTCACCCGAAAAACCAAAGGCCCAAACAGGCTGCTTGGGGAGCTGGATTTCATTGGCAAGAGAGTCAGTGAATTATCATCAATTGATGCTGGAATTGGGGAGATCATGTTGTTAAAGAAACAGTACAGGGAGAAACAGAGGGTGCTTGCACAATATGTTGCGACAAAAAGGGCCAAGATCTATTTGGCAACACAACAAAATTGGACATGGAGCTACCTGAGATGGGCCATTGGTGCTACAAAAAGGCCTACCCCATCATTAATCAACATAGACAACCATAACTACTCTGGGGCTGCAATGCTAGATAAGATCCATGAGCACTTCAAGAGAAAACTCCAAAGTCAAAAGTTTGACATCAGTAACATCTGGGATGATAAACAAGAAGTTGGTGAACACAATATAACAGAGGAACAAATCATCCAGAAGCTTCAATCCTATCCTGAACATGTGCATCCTGGTTTACATGGCATTCCCCGATTTGTATTGTTGCACCTTGGCCATTTCACAGCTCTGATAGTATGGAGAGTAGTTGATATGCTGGCCGGGGACTTTCAAAGTGTTCCTGACCTGTATCCAATTGCTCTTGTACCATACATGAAAAAATTCACCAATCCATCCAGTTTATCTAACATTAGACCTATCTCAATGTCCCCACTAATCATCAAGTCAATTGAATCATTGGTTAAGGATAGGATCCAGCAGCAGTTACTTACCAGGATCTCTGTACACCAGTTTGCACGCAAAGGCTCATCCACCATTGAGGCGGTGCAGCGCTTCATGCTGCTGGTGGAGCATGTAAGATCACATCGAAAATCAGGGCCTGTTGCTGTTCAGATAGACTTTGCAGCTGCCTTTGACTCCGTGATGCCAGCAAAACTACTATCCTTATTAAGGCACTATGGAGTACCTATTGTCTATGTTAAAATCATTGCTAACTTGTTGCTAAACAGGTCAATTCACACATCACTTGATGGCTCCCTGGCACCTGGTTTCAGACCACATCTATCAATCCCCCAGGGGTCCCCACTAAGCACCCTTTGTTTCATTACCTACCTGAATCCCCTACTAGAAGATGTGGAAAAAGAACTACCAGGAGTCTTTGTGCCAGCACTAAAGGAGGAACTCCACCACATTTCATATGTGGATGATGTTACCATTTTCCTCCCTTCTGAGAAATACCTGCCAAGGCTATACCAACTGCTGGACAGATATGCTGGCAAATTCAATCTGGCCGTCAACCCAGACAAATCTGTTGTCTGGAAAATCAGTAGGGGTGTTACAGTACCATCAAGATATACAGGAAATCCACAGAAATTCCTTGGGTTCCCAATTGCCCTCTCCAAAACAGCGATGAGGAGGGCCATCCAGCAGGATCTTTTGGACAAAACCAAGAAGGTAACAAACTCTCTCTCAATGATCTCCCTCTCACTCCCAGGCAAGGTGGCATTGTTAAATATGATGGTGTTTCCACGTATAAACTACTACCTGCCCATCTTCAAACCGACCAAGGGTTTTCAGGATGCTATAAATTCAGCCTGCACCAAGATGATGTGGAAGAGAAAAACTGTATGCATCAGTCTGGCCAAGGTGCAGAGACCACGTGACCTGAATGGACTTGGTCTCCATGCCGTCAAGGTGTTTTTTGTTCAAAGAGCTCTTTCAGTGCTCAGGAAAATCCACAATAAAAAAGAAAAGGATCAGAGTGAAGACACTGTGGAGCCCACAGATACACCACCACCCATACCCAGTAAATGGGTCAAAGAACTACAAGAACAACTGGGGACTCTATTTTCAGTTTCCGAGCAATTAGAGAAAGCTAAGCAAACATATTGGGAAGTGTACAAAATCCTTTTCCCAAATCAAAACCCATTATCTACCCGATTAAGACTGTCTGTAAAACAAATGCTCAGGAAGTCAAGATACTGGTGGATAGGACCAAAGCTGGTCGATTTTATAATCAAGTTTAACTTGTCCTCCTTGCCCACCAGTCACTTTTTGGTGATGCAAAGAGGATTTTGTCAATTAAGCCCCATGTGTAAACTCTGTAATATGCATGAAGAAACACTGGAGCACATCTTCTATGCCTGCTCATACCTGAGTTGCACTAGAAATAAAATTATCGCAAGCATTTCCTCTGGCTGTGGCAATGTCCTGTCAATTGATCGGGCAATTAAAGAAGAAAACTATGCAACTATCAGGCTAGCGGCATGCCTACTACATGCCTTATGGATCACCAGGTGCCAGCATATCTTCAGACAAGGACATAGTGATCCTTGGAGAACTTTTAAAACAATAATAACAAGCATGAAGAACAGAGATTGACTCCTTGTGCCAGAGCATCTCTTTGTAGACACATGGGCACAGATTATCATTTGTGATGATGAGACGACATCTCAGACTACTGCAGTAAATGTTATGACAATACCACACAAATTGGTTGCAAAACTTTGAACTTCTATATGAAACTATTATAATTATCAAATGTAGCTACACTGACACTGTAAATTTTTTCTTAATAAAAAAAAAAAGGTAGATGAAATTCACATATATATATATTTAATAAAAACATCTTTATAATTTCTTAATGTCTCGCTGATTTGTTTCATTATTTGATAACATCAATTTCAATCATGTCATTCATTATGCCTCATGTATAGGAGCGATATAGTTTATATGCCAATTTAAATAGATAAAAGGATTACAGTTCTATGGTAGATGCCTACTCAAGTATGTGATATAAACAACAAATATATAACAGCCCTATTTTTAAGTAACTTTAATATATGTAAAAATTATTCTAAGAGAGAAACAATTTGATCATATTTTTAGGAATTGGCTTTGAAGAGATTGACACCTTTAAATGTAAATGGATCATGACATTCACAACTAAATACTTCACTGATAGTAAAACATAAATAATATGATCAGTCTGTCATCAACCCACCATGATGTGCTCAGAAACAAAAAAAAAGTAATAAGATTCAGCATTTGGCATTACATCACCAGCACAAACTCAATTCCCCTGCCTCATTCTAGTGATGCCAAGAAATAAAGACGAATGGTCTGTGCAATTTGCAAACCTCAAGATATTTCAGGTGAAAGATCAGAAATCAGTGAGGCTTGCTAAGCTCAGTTTACCCTGGGTCTTCCTAATTTTGGCTTTCATATCCTGACCAAAATTTAGCTTGGAAATGTATCATGTGTTATATTTCTGATTAGCAATCAAAAGACAAAAAAGGCAATCAAGCAAATTGCTGGCAAGGCAAAATACAAATACTGAAAAAACATATTTTAAAATTAAATATGAAAATTGTACTGAGCAATGAAAGATTATACTGATATTATACGGATTGACCAAGATTGGATCAACACAACAATAGCCTAAATATTATTATGAATATCATTTCTCTGGGCAACACGTCTGTCCCTTCAAAACAAAATCCCACCAATATTTTAAATTTAACATTTTATACTCTCTCTTACTATTTATCAAAAAGAAACTTTCTAAACCCCCTTCCCTTTCATTCTTTTAAAATGAAATAATATCATTAAATAAACAGAGCAAAACTCTCCATACAGTATTGCCACCTGTGCTAAACAGAGTAATCAATGGATGCCAGAAGGCTTGTGCATAAAAACCCTATCTAATGCCTACTCAGCCAATATCCCCAGACTAGTTACTGGCTTGTGTCCTTCGTCAGTGAGGAGCTTTGGATCTGAGAGCACTGCATCTAGATCTTAGGATCTAATGCAACCCTCTAGCAACCACCTTTTATCTCTACTTAACTACAAAACTATGAGAATGAAATTGAAAACACAAAAAATATTTTCAATCTAAGCTCAATAGCTTATATAGTCATATGGGTCTGAACTCAGTTCAGCACCCATACATTTTGGTGTCTTTGGCTCTTTTACAACGATAGTCACCACTATCCTATTAGGCAGGATTGGTGTTAAACCACTAAGCATCACATGATCACATTTTCTATACTAGCACATTAATTGTTGATAAACAGAGCAAAACTCTCCATACAGTATTGCCACCTGTGCTAAACAGAGTAGTCTGGGGATATTGGATGAGTAGGCATTAGATAGGGATTTTATGCACAAGCCTTCTGGCATCCATTGATTACTCTGTTTAGCACAGGTGGCAATACTGTATGGAGAGTTTTGCTCTTTTTATCAACAATTAATGTGCTAGTATAGAAAATGTGATCATGTGATGCTTAATGGTTTAACACCAATCCTGCCTAATAGGATAGTGGTGGCTATGGTTGTAAAAGAGCCAAAGACACCAAAATGTATGGGTGCTGAACTGAGTTCAGACCCATATGACTATATAAGCTATTGAGCTTAGATTGAAAATATTTTTTGTGTTTTCAATTTCATTCTCATAGTTTTGTAGTTAAGTAGAGATAAAAGGTGGTTGCTAGAGGGTTGCATTAGATCCTAAGATCTAGATACAGTGCTCTCAGATCCAAAGCTCCTCACTGACGAAGGCCACAAGCCAGAAACTAGTCTGGGGATATTGGATGAGTAGGCATTAGATAGGGATTTTATGCACAAGCCTTCTGGCATCCATTGATTACTCTGTTTAGCACAGGTGGCAATACTGTATGGAGAGTTTTGCTCTGTTTATCAACAATTAATGTGCTAGTATAGAAAATGTGATCATGTGATGCTTAGTGGTTTAATAATTAAATAAAGTTTCACACTTGACCTAGCGTCTCCCCCAAAACTAAACCATATACGCATAAAATATTTTCACAACCTATAAAGTAAAACAAAAATATTTCATCTTGAGAAAAAGGGTGCTCCAAGTAATAATCATTTACAGCAAAAGAGTTATTTATTTACTGACAGACGTTGGCCGAGAAATACCCGAAACAAAATTATTTAATTATAAAACTTTTGTCGAGATGGAACAAATTGGCATATAGATATCATTTTAAATCAGACATTTATAAATCTTTAACAAATATATTCAAAAGTAAATAATAATAATAATAATAATAATAATAATAATAATAATAATAATAATAATAATAATAATAATAATAATAATAATAATAATAATAATAATAATAATAATAATAATAATAATAATAATAATATTTCTAAACCACTATAAGATAATAATAATAATAATAATAATAATAATAATAATAATAATAATAATAATAATAATAATAATAAAATAATAATAATAATAATAATAATAATAATAATAATAATAATAATAATAATAATAATAATAATATAATAATAAAATAATAAAATAATAATAATAAAATAATAATAATAATAATAATAATAATAATAATAATAATAATAATAATAATAATAATAATAATAATAATAATAATAATAATAATAATAATAATAATAATAATAATAAAATAATAATAATAATAATAATAATAATAATATTTCTAAACCACTTTAAGAGAAAAGTTTTGCATTAATAGAGGCATAATTTTAAGACAGATAGAGTTAGAGCAGAGACATTAAATTTAAATTTATAGCAAGTCAATGTTACAGAGTTTAATTAATAAAACATTTACATTTAACTAAGGGAAATTTCATTTAAGATGACATTTAGAGGTAGCAAAATTACATTATAAGATCAACTGGAATTTAAAAAATAAATCAGGTGGTTAGAAATGAAAAATTGAAAACATATTACCTAATTTATTCTGAGTTATTTTGGAAATTTAGGTCCCACAACAAAATATGAATTTAGAGTAGTCTTTCATAATTTCTGTTCAGACATAGCTAGCTATGAGTTTGATTTAAGAGTTCAACAGTTTGGCAGTCCAACATATAAATATTTGACAAAGTTTCTCCAGCTTATGGTACTTTGGCAATCATACTTGGAACAAATGGAAAATAGGCAGGCTAAGGACTGTTACCCCATTACCATGCTTCTACATATATCTATATTTTATTTAAAAATTAAACCAGCATGGATTTGCCATACACTGACTGACTCCTATTGTTTTCGTGGGCTATTTATACCCTTTCAGAATACTTTTTGGAAATTTCCCCTTTTCATTCACCCAAGGCCAAGTGGATATATAAAATTCCGGTGACCATAATCAACCATCTAATATTTTTGGGTTGTATTCTTAAGATTCATTCTCCTGATAAACCCAATGATTTTATTGTTTCAAATCTATTTTAATTTACTGTAGATTTGAAGAATTTTTGTTTCAAATCTCTTTGTCAAACGTTGTTAGCCGAGAGGTCATCGTACCCGCCTTGCAAGCAAGTAGTTGGTTGCAGACGGGTGTGGGTTCGCGTCCTGGCCGATGCTATGACATATGAAAAGAAATATCTTTTCTGTTTTACTTTTAATTTAATTAGAAATTCCATTACTATTTTGTTAATGGACTTTCTTTTGTTTTACACTAAAGAATGTTAGCAGGGTTTATCATGAAAGTAAATCTCCAGAATAATATACTTTGACTTAAAAAAAAATAGAATATTAAAAATTTATTTATTGATTTTTATAAAAGTTTCTGTCTGTAATTATATATATGTATTTGCACATATATATATAGATATCTGGGCCCCTCCAATATTTATAATTAAAAATTTTAAATAGAAAATTTTGATATTTTATTAACTTTTTAGCTGGTCTAAAAATTAAATGTATATAAGATGGCAGACGGAAAGTTTTATAAACATCATTACATGCGTGGATCTGGTTCGATCCTAGTTTAGCAATCTAGAAAGACATGAAATGTGGATCTGGCCTACAGATCCATTGCTTCAATTCATAAATAAATGGCACAATATATATATATATATATATTTTGTAACAGTCATATTTGTGCATTCACACAACAAAATCCAGAGTCCAGGCAAAATATGCCAAAGCTATTCTAGATGAGGTGGTGAGACCTCGAATCTGACCAACTTCAACTCATTTACCAGTACTCCATGACATAATACATATGAATGACATTTATGAAGTTACACTGGGTCTCAATTTCCTCTGTGAGCTGGCTGAGCAAAGTGAAAAACATGAGACTCAGTGACAAATTAGTAATTTATCTATTATTTAAGATTATTTAACACACTATGACTTAACTAAATGAGGCATATTATATATATTAATAATTAGAATTTAGATAAATTGGAGTTGGATTGTGAGAAATAATATGAAACTAACCATAATTTTATATAAGTTTATTAAAATAAATGTTTAAATAGTGGTTAAATAAAGCAAAGAACATTAATCAATATTAGATGAGTATATTTACATGTGCAGGCATTACATTAATGATGAGATAAATATGGATACAGTGGTCTCACCTTTAATGTAGCAATTTGAATTTATACAACTAGCTTCAGTTAATAAATCATGTCTAAACATTTTGATACACCAACTTTATTCTTTGATTTGCCAACATTATGAGGTAAAATGTTAACCAGGATGACTAATATATATGGCATTAAACCTATTATAGACATTATAATGAGCAATTAAATAAGGTCAAAATACAGATTCTTTATGGTAAACCAGATTACTGGTTCAAACTAATGCTGAAATATTATGTTAAAGTGGGGGCCGGCCTGGTTGCTCACTTTGTGTCTGAAGACTATGGCACTTATAAAATACTAAAATGAAGATTGCAGTACGAGTGAGAAATTCTTCATGGGCTTCAGTATCTAATAATCAGTGCCCTAAGATCAAATGGCTTGCCACTATTAATTATAAAGAACGTATAGTTCATGAAGTCAAATAGGCTCTGAATAAGGTTCTGGACCCTCGTGTTCCAGTTCTAAAAATACAACCAAGAGAACTGTATAATGGGTGGCTTGATAACATGAACCATCTCAAAGAAGGGTGTAGCAAGATGTTATTGCATGCTTAATGCTTAATAAAGACACACTCACAGTGCCTAGTAATACTAATATGTATATATAAAAATTAATCAATTAAAATGCCTAAATAGCTAGTTTCTGTCTGAATGCTTAAAATTTATTTTTTAAAACAGAAAATAATATGAAAGTAAATTAAGAAGCAAAACCAGTTTTTTAAATTACATTTTTTGTTTGATAAATGAAAATTTACAGTAGGTTATCCAATTATTCTAATCGTTATAATGCAGATATTTTACAAGTTAATAAAGTGACTAAGTAAAAAATATTTACAATCAGGAATTTACTTTCTATTAATAATAATTAAAAAGCAAGTCATATATAACATGACATTACTTTTAACAAGCTTGTAGTTACAAAAATGCACACAGAGAGCGTACCAATAGCTCAATCAAGCTCTTAATTAATAAGTGTGGTATGAGAAAATATTTAAAATCTCTATCCAAAACACTCCTATCTCCAGACCAACTTGGTTTCGAGCTTATGGCTCACATCAGTGAAGAGCCAGAGTATTCGGTCACTAGACCCAAAATATCAACTATTATTCAAATTATAAAGAACATGAGAGAAATAATGTGAATTTCATTATCAGGAAAAATATTGCAAGGAATACCACTGGATATATCCTATGGAATATGGTATTAATTTAATTTTGTGGACATTCATTGTCATTACTATAATAAATCCATGTCTGAAAAAATAACTTTTAAAAAAAAAATTGAAAATTTTGATTTCAGGTTTAGGTAAAAAGGGGGGGGAGGGATGCAGGTTAAGTGGATTGCTAGAGATTAACAACTGCAATGACAAAGATGATATTGAAAAAATTAATTATTTAACAATACAGTTTAGAAAGTCAAACCAAGAAAATGAGCTTGGGTTGAAAACATTATGGTCATTATGAGCTCTTAGCTTTATAATTAACCAAATAAGTAAAAGATGGCTGCTGGAGGGTTGTATTAGATACTGAGATTAATATGCAGCACTCTCAAATCTAAGGCTCATCCCTGATGAAAGCAACAAGCTAGAAACCAGTCAGGAGATTTCGCATGAGTAGACACTAATGAGGAATTTTATGCACAATCCTTCCTGCAACTATTGATTACAAAGGCTTGCACTTGGTTGCACTACTGTATAGAAAGTTTGATACTCTTATTAACAGATTGTGTAAGCATATGAAATGGTGATCATGTGATGTTTTGATGGTTTCATACCTATTCTGCTATAGGATAATGGTGACTATGGCTTTTGAAAAATCAAAGCACCAAAATGTATTGATGCTGAACTGAGTTCAGATCTATATGACTATACAAGTAAATGAGATAGGGTTGGATTTATCCTGGGCTCCTAGCTTTGTAGTTAACCAAATAAGTAAAAGGTGGCTTCTAAGGGGTTGCATTAAATCCTAAGATCTAGGTAGGATTATCTCAAATCCAAGACTCCTCAGTGATGAAAGCCACAAGCTAGAAACTAATCTAGGATATTGGGTGAGTAGACACTAGATAGGGATTTTATGCACAAACTTCCTGCATCCATTGCTTATAAAGGCTTTCACTTGGTGGCTCTATTGTAATGGAAAGTTTGATACTCTTATTAACAGCATGTGTATGCATATGAAACGGTAATCATGTGATGCTTTGATGGTTTTATACCTATCCTGCCTATAGAATAATGGTGACTGTGGTTGTTGAAAAACCAAAAACACCAAAATGTATAGATACTGAACTGAGTTCAGATTTATATGTCTATACAAGCGAATTACCTTGAGTTGAAAGCATTATGATGTTTTCATCTTGGGCTCCTAGATTTATAATTAATCTAATAAGTAAAAGCTGCTATTGGAAGGCTGCATTAGATCCTAAGATATAGGCGCATTTCTCTCAAATCCATGGCTCCTCACTGAAGAAAGCCACAAGCTAGCAACTAGTTGATGAGTAAACACTAGATAAAAATTCTATGCATAAACCTTCCCACATCCATTGATTACAAAGACTTGCACTTGGTGGCATTCCTATATGGAAATTTTGGTACTCTTGTATACTAACATGTGTGCTATGACTAATAGTTGAATGTATTTGGAAAATTTAAATGAACTCTTTTTAAAGACATTCAATATTTAATATTAGATGATAGAAATAGTCCAACATCTATAAATACTAATAAAATACCATCATGACAAGCATTCCGACAGACAAGCAAAAATTATTTGCTTTAAAACTTTCTGCCCCAAAGTAGTCTTAAACTTTTTATCATCACTACATACAATCATTTCTGTAAGACTTGAAAGTACTGATTGTTATGACATGACTTCTACAAACTTCATCAATCTTATGTAAGATTTTGTTAAGATCACTCCCTGAATCTCCATGCATTGTCATGGTAATGATGTAAACAATACAAAGAACCTTCTATTCTAATACCAGCTCAATTCTAATCAAAACTCTATATTTTAACAAATATTAAACATATCTGACCATAAGAAATATTTTTTATGCATCTATGTGTTCTAATAACAAGGTTATTTAACTTATACATTTCCTAATAATTATTTCTCTTTTCAATGCTTGTCTTTTTTCAGAATATCCACCAAAATAAATTGAATTCAACTTAATGAATAATATTTCTGTAGTGTAATTTTCACTATGCCACTCTCATGCAAAGTAGGGACTGTTTTTTATCTATTTTTAGCACCTTGTGGAAGAATGTAAACTTAAACATATGACCAAAGACATGTGAAAAACATGTATAATCCTCAAGATGCACATTAATTGGATAATCTCTAATCTAAGGAATGACTATTAAAAATTATTTATACCGAATTCACTTTTTCAAGTTTTTTTCTCAAAATTAGGAAAACAAATATTAATTTCCTTTTCTTTTTCTAAATATTTCTTAACAGTAGTCAGCATTACTTCTTTTGTTCCTTTATCATTTTTAATACATATTGTTGTTTGGAATAATCTAATATAAATATTATTAGTCAACACTCTCAAATAATATTTTAATTGTATCCAATCATATAACAGTTAGGTCTGAACTAGAGCAATCAGAACAAATATCTTCTCCTACAAATATATGTTGAATGTAACCAAAGAAAATTATTAAGATTAAACGAATTGTTCTAAAATTCTTTAATTTTATGGCACTGTAACTCCACTTATTCTCAGTAGATTAAACCATTTGTACTATTAGTTAAAAGTAAAGAAAACGCTGATGGCTTTATTGCTTGGGAATTCATAAGAAGCTTGAGCATTCCTGATATTAAGTTGACTGGTCTACTTGCTGGACTAAATCATGCAGGGCAAAAAAAGGACTTATGAATTTCAAGCGAAAGACCTGAAAATGCCAAATTCAAAGTTGGATGCTCTACCAACTGCACAGAGCAAAAATAGGTTAATGGCTTTGTTGCTCAGAGTTTGTACAAAGTTCAAGTGAATCCATCCTGGGACCTGCTGATCCTAAGTCGGATGCTCTACTGCTGAACCAAACTGTGCAGAACAATCAAACATATATAAATTGCAACAAATTCTAATAAACTCCCATCATTGAAAAATAATCATTTACAGTGATTCTTACATGAAGGAAATATAACGACAATGAATGTAACCGGATAATGCACTTAGATTATGCTCTTCTGTATCAAAAGCAGTAATAATTTGAATATTTTTTGTCTTTGCATAATCCTAATCATAAAATGTAATACATAAAAAGTTGTGAGTAATTTTCCATAGCAGTAAATGGCAAATTTCAAGAATGATAATTTTTTTAGATTGATTCTTATTAATATATAGGATATATGAGCACAGACTTTCACACGACTCACCACTCTCCACTCTATCTCATAACACTGATACACTTGAACACATATATGTCGAAAAAATAATTACCAATATACGTATTTCATGCTAAACCAGCCATCATCAGTTGGTCCAGATTACCATCTCCACACATATATGCTATAAATGCTCAGATATATATATATTAAGATAGCCAATCTTCATACGTTAATGGACAGGCTTCAATCTACTCCACACTCCAAATGTTCAACCGTCCACCCAATTGAAAATCTGATGATGGAATGCTCAAAGGCCACCCTGAGGCCGAGATTCTTGTCACACCCATGTTGACCTAAGATCAATCTGACTCATGTGATACAATCATGTGGTAATTGTTTTTTTTTTTTAAAAAAAAATAGTTTGGTTATTTGAATACTATTTAATTACTCAAACGACATTGGAGTCGCAGCAACAAACTATATGATTATTTATTATAATAAATAATCGTATAATTAATTCATCCGGAACTCAAGTAACGTTAAATGTATATATGTATACAAGTGTGCATGTGTGTAGACAGGTTTTATGCTACACACAGTTATTAAAAATCTTAACTCAATGGGACCTATTTTCAGATTAATATTATTTTTTTACCAACTAATTTTAAATGCAATCACTTTACTAAAAAGCCTATTTTACAAAACAACAACAGAAAAAAATAATATGCGATTTCTTTTTTTTATTTTATGTAATTTTTTTTTAAAAAGCACATTACGTTTTTTTTTTTTTCTAATAAGTTTTTGATTACACATACAAAAAAGCTCAAAATATTTTCTTTGCTAGCCCACTCAATTACATTTTCATATATCTTTTCAGATCTTTTTTTTTTTTTAAACGCAGCAACCTATGTTAAAATTAAAACACCAGAACTCAATTCACCGAATACAAGCTTAATAGCAAGTAAAATTATGAAAATTATAAAAATTGCACTTCTAAAAATAGAAAAAGGTCAATGGGATACCGTATTACTGACAAATGAATGCATGCGGCATTCACGAATAAGAGCTCTCAGAGGCAATTAGGAATTTTAATATGCCATTTGATAAAATAATAATAATAAAAAAAAAAGTCTCAATTTTAAAAATATCTGATGATTATTCAGAAAGTAATATTGCCAATGTTAACAACAAGCTGCTGAAAAAACTCTTCTTCATATTATTTCAAAAGATCTATCTTTGATAGACATAAAATAATAATTTAATGTTTGTCAAGAATCAACAATATGTGTATTTTCTCACATTATTAAATCACCAAAACAAGTCACGTGACTTTTGTTCTCATTTGAAAAATTGAAAATTTCTATATGCAAACAAGTCGTTGTACATTATTATTTAATGCACACATCTGTTTGTGTACACATATGCGTGTGTGCGTGCAAGTATAACTTACGCTAAGATCGTCAGTAATAATAATTTCACGGTTAGCTGCTAGGGAAGTCATGTGATGTCTGAGCACATAGGTGTCAGACTGATCAGAAGAGCTTTGATTCAATAATAGTATAAATGAGATGACATTTTTTAAAAATTTAACCAATTTTTGAATCGCTAAATTTGCATTTCCTTTTCAAGATTCCTGTAGAAGTATAAACCTACCTCAGATTCTATGGAATATATCTGGTAATTGTGCATCTTATATGTATCTCAAACATGTTAAAAATAGTACTCATTATTCTTATAACAATTTTCATGCAACAAAAAGAGGAATCTTTATAATGCAAAGCTTGAAAATTATATAAAAAGCTTCATTTGTAAGTTGAGCATCTTTTAAGGATTGGTCATAATAAAAAAATTCTGCATCTTTAAAAAGGGACTTGGATAAGTATAGCTCCAATAGCAACTGTTAACTTCCAATACCAAATGTTGTTAATAAGGTGTAGCAGAAATTATACAACTATCTGTAGGATTTTCAATTTTTTTACCATATCTCAAACAGCAAACATCAATATTTTCCAAATTCTACTCAAATTAATTATATGTAATGCATCAGTTTTTTATTTAAAAATATTGTGTTCCATTTGGAAGTCTTTATTTTTTCCCAAACAGTTAAAGCATTCAAACTGCTAACTATCCTTTAGCATAATAAGTTTCTGTATCGAAAATAAAAATACTATGAAATGAAAAAATTGGTAAATACTCAAATTTAAAATGTTTTAATAAGTGTAGATTTCACATTTCCCCCCTGTATCACATTGATAAAAAACATCAGAAAACATGCGGAATAAGAGGCCCAGTTAAAGAGAAATAACTGGTGGACAAAAAAAAATCCATACTGAAAAGCAAAACAAAAGTTTAGATTGCCCAATTGAAATGAAGCATCATGCTCTTATATGCTAGTAGCAGTATATTGTATTATATTGATGCAATAATTAGTTGAAGAAATGATAAAAATTGATTGATACCATTGACCAATATTATCACAGTGATAGTTTGCCATTATTACTACTGACATAACACATTTTATTCCAATATCTTAATAATTAAAGCTACATTCAAACTTTAATAAATTCTAATTTTATAAAAGCCAACAAAAAACAATGGCCTTGGATTAATTGAAGTTAAGATGTTTTATCAATTTATAAAAGTTAAGTCATATAAAAGAATATGAAATAGCACTTTATTTGACATCCACTTTCTTTATTGTCAGCCATACGATATGGTAAAATTGGCAAAAACATTATACTTGATGAGGTGGTGACTAGTCTACTTAGATATAAGAGATCAAATGATCAGACATAATTCAAATGCTATATAAAGATCTATCGATGATAATACATCCCAAAATTTAGTCAGTGCAAGCAACATCCATTTTATCTATAACATTTTTGAGAATATGTATTATTAGATAATCACTGATACATATAGACATCAAACTTTTGCATATGTATTCTCTACTACATTAATTTTTAACAATATTCATAGATGGTCATGTGACACAATTTGGAATGTACGTGAATCAGATGAAGAAACTTTTCTACTTACATATCATTAATTATTTTCAATAACTGAAAAACTAATTTAATATTCTCCAATAGCCCACTATGGAAAAGTTTGACATAAAATCTTTTGACAGGCAACAAAAAGATGATAGGAATTGCATTATCACTTCTGAGATTTAGATAGCTAGTAAGGTGTAAGGTAGTAGCTTCAAAACAAGCACTATTATTTTGTTCAAGATTCCATGAATTCTGGTGAAAGCAGTATTACTGAGACTTAAACTACCTACCAAAAAAAAAAAACAGATTTAAATTGTGGCAACAATAATTTTTCAATTTATGGGATCCACTATAACAAGTGAATTGCAGATTCACAACTGCACAAATTCCCAATGAAAACCTATTGTCTATGTAGTAATACATTTAAGTATTTATGAGAGTCATATAAGAATGATAATAACCAATAAAATACAATGTATTAATTATTTATTGGAATTATTTCCACCATCTAATATTAAGAACTGAACGTCTTTAAAAAAAATTTTAAAACTTTATTTAAACTTTCTAATTACATTCAACTGTTATTAATAGCCCATAAATTAGTATTTAACAAAGTGTTTTGGGTGATATTATTCTCTCTTTTCAGGTTTTGCTCTCCTGACCAGTGACAGTATAGTATCTAAGAATCTAAAAATCCAGATTTGATTCCCATGCTAGTACCTCACAGGTCAAGCCATCAACATCTAAAAATAGTGAAAAATAACACCAATCTAAACGTTACAGTACTTATCTGGATGCTATTACTAACAATTGAATCTCATTAAAAAAGTTTAATTTTTTTCTAAAAACATTTGTTTCTTAATATTAAATGATGGAAAAGTCAAACAAAAATTAATACTAAAATGCTACCATCACAAATCTTGAGACAAATAAATAAAATACATCTTTTCAAAAAGTAACATGAAGTTTTGAGTTTACATATGAATCGTATAAATTATCGTTTGTTGTAAAATAAATTATGTTTAAAATAAATAAATCGCAGTTCTTTAGTTTCTTATCTTAATAATGTAAAAATTTTATTATTACTTTGTAATAAAACTCCAGGGTTATATCAAGTTTAATCATATAATTCTTAATATAACATTTTTGAATGAATTATGTAAAAACAACAAAAGAAACAAAACAATACATTTGTAAAAAAAAAAAGGGGGGGGGGAGGGACGATGACGACCAACTACCACAAATTTGGATTAAAACTAATTTTATTGATTGCAATACTCACTTGCTTTAATTCCCCCACACATATACATATATTCCCAGCACTTTTTATAAATGTGCTTTATTTAAGAGTAGCTTTAAGTATGATTGCCACTCATACTTTTAAAACATTTATTGATATGTTACTGACTGTAAATAGTATATGTACGAAAAATAGTTTTCTTCTATCTAAATTATATATGCATCTAAAAATGTTATGCTTTTTAGTATTTAGATCTATTCAAACTAATAGGATTCATTTTCACAGGTCTTTAAATATGAGATACTTTCTCTATTCTAGTATTTATAATTCAAAACTTTATAAGCAATAAGCTGATTTAAAAATCTGGCTGTTAAATAAAATCACCTCCAATTTCCAGTAAGGTTGCAGCTTTATTTAAGAATAGGCTCTAAATATGGGTGGCCATCTGCACTTTTAAAACATTTATTGGCATGGAATGCTATTAACAGAACATGTGTGGAAGTTAGTTTTCTTCCATCTAAATCACATATATACAGGTACATACAATCATTTTGATAAAGTTTACTTTGTAAAGATTAGATCACACATGATTATCATTTTCCAGACTTGTATTTAAATCCTAATCATGGAACTGGAACATTTTCCAGGTAAATAGAGATTTCTAAGCAATTTAGTATTTTTTTGATAGTTAAAATATTATCAACCCAAACTCAATAAAATATATAAATTCTTCATTCAGAGGCTACTAATCTAAAAAATAATTTCTTTTATAATGTTTTTCTTTGAGATATTATTTGCTAGACATTTGCTGTGAAGTAGCCTTTTAAGAACATATTATCATTTGATCTATTCTAAATTAATTTAATTTAAAATATATATTTATTGACATAATAAAATTGTACAGATGAATAATAAATACACTTTGTTAATGTTGGCTCATCCATTGCTGGCATTGGCTTTTTCCATCAAGACAGTCTTGATAATGTGGAAGTCCTAGATCTGGTAGATGTATGGCAGAGCCATCTCTGCACTAGCAGGTTGATGTATAGCATTCCATTTGTTGGTATTGACCACCCCTTTTGAGGTTGGCCCAATAATGCTAATGTATCAGCTGGAATACTTGTAGTGTAAAATCAATGCCTCTCTAGTAGAATCTGGCATGTTGCATCATAGACGACTTTATTTATGATACACTATGATGTGGATATATCAGGTCCAAAATTCATCTAGAGTCTGTGGGCCATACTAGTAGGCTCCATGTTTTCATAAATAAAAATCTAGAGGATAATATCTTGTCCTTGTTCTGAAAACCTTTGAGCTTATCAAAAAATATAGCATTGGGGTCTGTTGTTGGTTGTGTGAACTTTGTCCTGCATCTTGTGTACCAAAAAGTGTATGTCAGGAAGATAGATAACCTGATAACTGTAAAGTCACCAGAGAAGAGACAACCCTTGATGTCCATGATTTTATCCACTGCTATAATGCAGTGTTGAGAGATAACACTTCTAATACTGTTATAGCCTGGACATATATTTAACAGATGATTAAAGGTCTCCTCTCCTCTAGAGCAGGCATGACAAATTGGGTCTATTTTATTTAGAAACAACTTGAAGTGTAAGAATGTATTAGTTGCCATGGAGCCCATATTCACCTTGATCAGATAATCCAAAAGTTTGGGCTCCAGTAGCAGATATTTAAATATTGTGGTGATTTTATGATTGCTGCACCCTAGGTGAGTATACATAGCTGTATTTTCAGGATTCAGCAGGCGATGTACCTGCAAGATGCTGATTTTATTATTAAACCCTGCTGTTGAGTGCCCGATGTATAGAAATTGTTGATTAATAATGGTGTCAAGCCATGTGTCTTTACCGGGAGGGGGTCTGTCAGTAAGTATTACAGTCTCTATAATATCTGATAAGTATTTTTTTCCCGGTTTACTAAAAGTGAATGCCCTTTTTGGAAATTGATTGCCTGTATTGAATGGAGACCCATACCATTCTGTCTCCTGTGAAACTGAAGTCTGCGGATGCTAATTGCAGTGGTCCATTCTCTCCATAAGAGATGACCAAAGAGCCTCTGAATTTGTAGGCTGAATGATTTAGTAACTGTCATTATTGGCAGGGACAGGTATGTCCTTGACAGTGATTGAACCACCTTAGTAGCATTGTTTATGATGGATTTTTGTAGGCAGGTAGTCATAGCAATCTGTGACTTGAAGATAGGGAACACCAGAAAACACTGAGGTTCCGCTAAAAAAATTGATAGTATTTTCCTACCAGTGTTTATGCACCAGTATGATGACTTGTGAGGATTGATGGATAACTTATAATTTTTAGTATAATTGGTAATGATGGAGTGAAGTATCTTCAGATGTTTATGGGATGGAAGAATCACAAGTATGTCATCCATGTATGTGAAAACCTTGATGTTTTACTTGATCCGGGCACATATATCCCCAGAAGCTGATCTAGCTCTTTAATCAGAGGGTCAATGTACTTTATGAACAATAGACCACTCAACGGTGATCCTTGTGGTATGGATCTTGAAGGGGCAAATCCGTCTGAGTAATGTTCATTTATGGAAATATGGATGTGCCTATTATTCAGGAGATTGTCCAATATCTGAATTATCTGCTTTGATATGTCCAACTGACATCTACGGTATCAGAGGCATTGGACACATCCAGCTGAACTGCCACAGGCTGGGATTTTCTGTTAGATCGAATGTGATCAAGCAAAATTTTCACCTCACCAATTGCAGTAAGCACTGATGATCCCTTCCTTGCATATTGAGAGGCCGATATATCCTGTAGAATGGCATCCTGATTTTTTCTTTTATTATACCCTCCATGACTTTGAACAAAATTGGTGTCATTGATATCGGCCTGATACTGCTCAGAGATAGGGTCCCAGTTCTTTTTGATAAATGGACCATGGTGATTGGATATAGGTTAAGGATTACTCTCCTTTCAATGGCGAGGTAGTTTAACATGTTTAATATGATTCTCACAGTAAAAAAATTTAAGTGATTGAACACAAACTTCGGGATAGCATGAATCCCAGGATGAACGCTATCAGGGAGACCCTGCAACCTACTGCTGATGACCTGGAGTGTAATTCCATGATCTGCCTCTCCAGTTGTGCCCACCCATCCATGGCAGGGTTTGTCCGGTGACTTAAGAGTAGGTTTTGATAGTGGCTCTCTGTGTAGAATCATATTTGCACCAATAATGCAGCCACCACTGATGAGCAATGAAGTAGGAAGCTCCTGTTTCTTTCTGGCCCCCAGAGCCCACCTGAGATGGCCCCAGATCCAGAAATGTTGAGCTGGCAGAAAATTCTTTGCATTTTTTGTAGCTATAATCTCTGCTACTGCTGACTGTTTCAATCTGTATAAAGCTTTTAGTTCAAGTAAGTAGTCAATATTGTGATCCTTACCATCGAAGTTCTTAATTTTTCCATTCAGACTGCCCAATTCACACATCACTGTGGTTGTACCCTTAAGCTTGAAGGTGTATTGGGTAATAAGTGATTGATACCATTGAAGTTCTTAATTTTCCCATTCAGACTGTCCAATTCACACATTAGTGTTGTTGTCCCTTAAGCTTGAAGGTGTATTGGGTAATAAGTGATTGAATAATGCCTATAAATGTAGTCCAGGCCTCAACAGGGTGTAGGTATATGAGGTTCACCTTGTGAAATAGAATGTAAGCCTCTGAGAAAAATGCCTCAGTGGCATTGGTTCTAGTGAACATTCTGAGACTCCGGTTGACTTTGATTTGTGGAAAATTGTTCAGCTCTAGGGATGCCATAATTGCAAAATGATCTGAAAAAGGTGTCAGTTGCAGTCTGGCTTCTAACTCATAGTGCAATTCGGTCAAATAGAACATTAGTTCAATGATCTTGTGACTTTCATATAGAAAGAAAATGCATCAGGTGGAAAGAATCCCCTTCCATTGAGAAATACTTTGTTGAGTAGGGGTAAGTATTTCTTTGTGAAGGACTCATAGGAGATGTTAAAGTCACTGTGGAGAAGGGTAGGTGCATTGTTATTATTAGTAATTAGGTTAATTGTGTGGACTATTTTCAGCAGTGTTGCATGAACATTGGGGCTATAGACATAAATCACATTGAAAGTGTGTTCTAAATTACTAACTATATAAATATAACCTGTGCTAGATTTAAATTTAAATTTTAGAACATAAATCTACAGTTTAGTTTCTTTGTCACGCACTATAGCAAACCAGTAGTGTAATGTACTTAAATTATTCAATACAATTATAACAAAATCTCAATCTATAATTTATTTTAAAAAATATCACACTTGGCAAATTATAAATCAAATTCAGGTTTCACAAATTGGATTGTTTCTTCAAATAAGTTTGTAGCATGTAAGCACACACACATCAATAAAGGTCTGTGCTTAAAATCAAATGAAATCAATTTTACTTTAGTTTTAAAAAGATAAAGAAACTCTTATTTTAATTATATTTATTTCATGTAAATCTATTTTAGAATTTATAATAGGAACAAATCTTGATTAAATAATAATTCATAAAATTTCCTCAATTACATTTGTAATATTATTAATTAAAATTTTAGGAAAAACAATTTCTTTTAAACTTTGTTCCTGATTTTGAAAATGTTAAAATTTAAATAATAATGTTTTAAGGATTAATATGACTGAGTCATAAATAAACCTATGGTTTGTATTAACATGTAGGCTGGTTTAATTAAAAAAAATTGCAAGCATAAAGAATTAAAACAAACTATTAATTTTTTTGCATAAACATTGGTAATTAAAGTAATTGCAAATTTGTTTAATTAAAAAATTATATAAATGTATCGGCTTGTTAATTAAAGAAAAAAATGTGTTTTACAAAGTTGGCAATATAAAAAGGTCAACTCAGAAAATAATTATTATTCTGCTTCTTTTGGTCTTTGCTTTTTTCTGCTTAACATGATGCATATTGAGCCAGCTGAATTGATAAATATGTGCAGCTAGACACCCAGAAACAAACTTTACTCCAGCATGAAGACATAACCATTAGGATAGCAAAATCTGTTTGCTGAATTTGGTCAAAAACTGTGCCATCTTTCTGTATGCAGTTAAACTGACATGCTTCTCATCAGTAAAGAAAAAATTTCATGACAACTCTATCTAAAAATATAATTTGACTGTGACCAAGTTTGCAAAATAGTAAATGGAAAGACTTCACTAGTAAACCACTAAAGAGCTCTATTTTTGAAAAATGTAAGTATATATATAATTCCACTTGAGAAAAAATAATATTTAATCGGCTGTATTTTTCTTTGGAGTTAAAGATAACCTTTTTATTTATGAACTATTTGATAAACTTTTAATTCCATTACCAATAAGCCAGTAATCTTTATAATTTAATTTACATTATTTTGTGTGCCTGTGTATTTATCTGTTATATTAACTTATTTTTAATATTTATGTTTTATAATACCTGATCTAAATCAATGTATTCGATATATAGCATGATATGCTTTTAACATTTTAAACATTTCTATTTTAAAGATATAAAATGTGCATCTTTTAAAAATTTAATACGGTAAAATAGTTTACATTTTTAAATATTCAAGGGATAAAAGAAATTGATTTTTTTCCTTCAAAGTTTTTTTTTTTTAAAGAACTTTAAAAAATTATTTCTGCAATTGCTAATAATTAACATTTGGTTTAAAATAATCAACATTTAGTTGTAAATTGATCTTTCTTCTAAAGAAAAAGTTTTTAAAAAAAAAGAAGCACAAGAAAATTGGGTTACTTTTTTTTAATAATTTAAATTTAGTATAATTAAAATTTAGTGTCTCTTTGAAGCTATTCAAAAATTATAAATGTAATTGATATATGTATGTGTCTAACATGATGTGTACATAGATATATAAAATATTTAAGAAGTCGATTTTATTGTATTTAGATTTATAGGCAAACTGCCTATTTATTTGTTTACTTCACGCAAATCTGAAATTAGATTGATATATATATATATATGCATGGGGGGGTGCATTTTCATATAGTAATTCTTAGATAGCTTATCTGTCATAATTAAATTTTATATATGTTTACTTGCATCCCCATGATATATTATTCTCACTTGAGGTACTCATGATTTTAATTTGCTTCAAAGAGAGACATTTCTTTGCATGAATTATATTTTGGTTTTGTACTCCAGATGATTAAAAGGTCTAATTTATTGCTGTTTGCTTTTTTATGGGACAGACAGATGCCCAGTGTATATGTCAAACTTTGCAATGGCCTTTGTGGTTAACATTAGTATTGAATTTACACTATTTTATTGTTTTGTTAATGCAAAAGTAAAATATATATGTGCCCAAATCTTACCTTAGAACAGATACATAATAGAATCATATAAATAAGAGTATTTAGTAGTCTTTTGATATAATACAGTATTATAAAGTTTGTGAATAGCAATATTTAAAGCTGCCACATATCGTATGCACTATATGCTAACATAAAAAAGAATGACAATAAAATACATTTGTATTTGAACTGTATTAAATTGTTAATAAATTTTGTTTTGTTTATAGTTAGATTTGTTTTAGTGTATCCTTACTGTTGTCTGGTCCATCTATCAATTGATATTTTCAAAGAATCTTTGCTCTCCACAATCTAGAGGCAATTTTAAATATCTATGAATAATAACATAGCCACATAAAATTTTACTAAAATTCTTTCCTGACCATGGTTTCATCTATTAACAAATAGACCTTTAAATTCAACTAGATATACCTATCATATATATACCAAATAGAATAGCCTTCCTATAATATACTTCAAAAACCAACTACCTTTTTAAAGGTGATTGGTTCTTGAAGTAAATTATGGAAAGGCTATTTTGTTTGGTATATATACCTTGTTTATTTAAAAATGGTTGGTTTTTGAAATAAATTTTAGGAAGGTTATTTTATTTTGTATATATATCTATATATTGTTTCTATCTAATTGAATTTCATTTGACAAGATCTATTTGTTATGAAACCATGGTCATGAGAGAAATTTTAGATAAATTTTGTTTTCTGGCAAGTATTCTAATTTTATGTGATTCTTTATTATATACATATGGTTTAAATGCATTTAACAATTTTGGGTTTAAAATAAAAGAGGATTCCCTTTTAATTCAACAAAAACTCCAATAAAAAAACTATTATACATTAATGGAAAAACATGATTAGATTCAGGCAGATTGTCAAATAGTAGTAATTGATAGTTTCCTGCCACCATCAAAAGTTATCTCTATTTATATGGATATATTCTCTTTATTTCTATTAATTATTATAATAACAATCCATGAAAATATTTATTTCTACATACATATATAAATATAGTGTCATGTGAAATTTACCAAGTCTATTTTAAATAAAGTTGGTCTGCCCTCTAGCTGCCATATTCATAAATTATTTTAACACAGTATTAAAATTTTATTATTGTAAAAATCGTAGTAATAGTTTGCAGTATTTATTATTAAGTTAATAATGTATACACATAAAGAAATAACACAAAATTGGTGACAACTCTATTTTAAAAACCATAGATTGAAATAGAGTATTAAACAACAGTATAGTGTCAATTGTAAGATGAGAAATGTATCTTAATGATGTTAGGCTTATTAAAGTTCATGATGATACTTTAAAATTAAGACACTAAAAGAAATTACCTTAAGAAGATGAAATGCAATAACAAACTCTTAATGATTATGACTTAGTAATCAATTACTTTACCAGTCTACTGGTATTTGTGCAAAGAATTTAACGTATATACACATGTGTTGCAAACAAAACCAGGATTATTTAATGAATGAAGGCAACACTTAATAGTAATATTACGTCAAAGGTTGTGAATACTATTATCTCAATCACAACCATCCATAGTGTTTAGAAAGTCAACTCTCAATTAACACATTGTTCACTACATGGGTATCACAGATGGCAACATATTATTATATAATAATACATAGATGAGAAGACTGAAGATTGAGAATTTACTAAAATATTTTCCAATATGGTAGTATTATGAAGAATAAAGTACATATTCGTAAGAACATTATAGCATTAAACATTGAGATCTAAAGCAAAAACCCTAAACAAACATAGTCAAAATATAAGACAGTAAATGCAGAACAAAAGCGTATAATAATAAACAAGATATCTAACTATATATCATGATCAGATAACCCAACACATATTAAAGCATAATTGAGGAGTGAAAATGGTATTGTCAATGGACAGCACATATAAATTGAAAGATGAGCAGATAAGTGATGACAGTATAAGAAATCAAAAAATAAAAGTCAGTTGTTAAGAGGATTGATAAAAAATATTTAGTGACTAATATTTTAATAACTATAATGAGGTATCTAAGATTAAAACGATTAATATTTAACAAATAAAATAGTCACATTAGCTAGATACAAAACAAAATTTAAATAGATCTTGAAAAAATAATATAAAGTGTATCCTAAGTCAGTGTCATAAAATTGGCATCCAATGTGCAAAGTAAAATTAGAAGTGCTCCATTGCAGGATAAGCTGCTCATACTTTACATTGAGATTCCATTATTGAATAAAATAATTTTAAATAAAGGGTAATATTTATTAAAAGAGGGAATGAAAAAGTTTACGATAGCAAATAAAATATTTTTTAATTCCGATTTTCAAATAAAAAAAATATTATGTTTTAAAGCAATTCGAGGTTTAGAAAAACTGTAAAAACAAAAAAAACACCAAATCTTCAATGTAGACTTTTTTAAAAGATAGAAGAAGGTGAATATAATCTAGATAAACACACAAAAGCTAAGAAAATGTGCTTATCAGGAAACAAGACAAAACCAATACTCGTTATGAGTTTTCAAGCAAACCAAGATGGCAGCCCTTATTTTGATAAATGTACAATTTCAAAAGCTTATCATATACAGAAGATGTGTTAGTTGTTAAATTAAAACAAAATTATTGTTAAATTTAAAAAAGAAATCAATTCTGATAGACTTCATTAAAAAGCTTTATTTCAATTTTTTAAATTTCACTTATATTATAATGTGAGACATGATGAGATGCTCTTCACTTTATCCTACTTTGGTTCAATCAGTATGTTTCTTTTTGTCAGCAGTTTTTTTGGTAAATTGTCATAATGATAAAAATTTGGGACTTTGCTGTCACAGAATGTGATGCAATGGACCACTTCCAAAGGTATGAGCTTTTACACTCCTGAAAAGTGTGTGTTAATGGGCTCGATATGATTGTGTGACATCAACATGAATAAAGTGTAAATATTTATATTTTTGTTCCATTTTTTCTGTTAATAAGCTAATCCCAAAAATATATAATAAAATGAACTGTAAATATTGTAATTAATTTTGTCCGCAATCATTTCTTTTTTAAAAATAACAGTAATAAAAAATAAATATGAAATACATTTCCTGGCAGGCATTTCTTTTTGTAAACATTAGGGGAAGGGGCAGAAACTCTAGATTTATCAAAAATACAGGCTGCCATCTTGGTTTTCTTGAAAGCTAACAAATACCAGAAAAAGTATAACTTTTTGATTCATTATTATTACTTTTTAACTATATTTTTTCTGGTTTGGGGAATCCAAAATGGGGTTCTTATAATATTAATATTTGATTCAGGATTTCTGGTGAAGTAATGTTTTCATTACTTCTAATGATCAACCAAATCTTTTACTGAACAAACTATTTGTCAATATATAGAAATGAAATAGACATAAAAATTAGGTTTGCTTTAGTAAAAAAAATTAGACAAGAATCGTTTATTCAGCTCAATTGCAAATGGATGCCATAGTTACTTTAGAGCATAATAAATGGAATTAAAATGATATTTTTTTATTTCATAATAATAATTACTTTTTAATAAATAAATATCTTTTTAATGCCATTATTTCTATATATTCTGATTTTTGTTTTATATAATTTGAGCCACAAAGCATGCAATTGTATGTTAAGAATTTTACATTTGCAACATTTTAAAAATATCACTATTTTATCATTTCTGATATATATATATATATATATATATATATATATATATATATATATATATATATATATATATATATATATATATATATATATATATATAATAAAAATGTTATCAAGTGGCAGCCTGAGTTCACAATAAGTAGATTCCTAGCATTCTCTACCTTATTCTACCAACCACTGCCTTGGTTGGTGACTTTATGATCTCCTTAAAATATGGACCATGGCTTAGTTTTTCTGTCATGGTTATGAATATCAAAAAAAAGAATTCAATCACACATGTATTTATTCCACCTTCAAAAAACTTCAACTGATATTTCAGTTAATAACTATAAGGCAATTGAGAATAAAGACCATTGCCCTTCTTGATCTTAAACTCTAAGATAAAAAGCCAATAAACTAACCATGCTGATGGATGCATGGTGGGTGAGCAGTCCAACAATGTTTGTATACTAAATAAATACCCACATAGTAATGACAGCTGCAACAACATGAAGGTATGGAGTGGACATTAGAAATTTGCCTTGCTCAGTTCCTTTATGGTCTCAAAGAAGGATCAAACATTTCCTTTTGGATAACAGCAAATTCCTTTCAACTATTTGATCACAATATTTTATTTTATTTTATGAGACATTATTGAACTTTGTGAAGTTAGAAGAAAAGGTGAAGAGGCAATTGATTTAAAAAGTGGGCATATACAGTACTACAAAGGCACAAACAGTGGAAGCACAAGTGAAATATGATTCATTATAAATACTAAGTAAAAGAACAACATTATGGAGAACGTAGCAGAATTAGTTTTCAAATTAATGGTATATACCAAATGCAAATAATTTAAGTTCATTCCCAAACACATTCCCTTTGTGTAAATAGAGAATCTTTATATGAATGTACAAAACACTTTTAATCAGACCAAATAGCACTTTCAAACTGCAATTGAAAGATAAAAGTACTTTAGGGAAATTTTGTTGTGGTAAATCTGACTTGGATTATATTTCGACTAACAAAAAATATGTATTTCAAGATTTTAATGCTCTTAATAAATTCACCATAAGAAGTTAATATCGATTAGTGACATTAAGAAAACCAGTAGTCACAGTTGATATTCAAACCTTTAGAAACATTCCAATGAATTTAAATTAGAACTTTCAAATCATTTTCAAATATTAACAGATTTCAAATATAGTTCATATTTGAACAAAATCAATATCAAGATAATATATACTTTTAAAAACTGCATCAACTATAGTTGGTATAAAAAAACAGCAAGTGATTAGTAAAATTTCTATTGAGACAAGACAATTTATAAAAAAAAGAAAGAATATAAATATATGTAAAAATGACAAATTAAAAAGGATTGAATATCTCGAATTTTGTAATACAATGTGAAAGAGTTAATAATGATATAAGATAATATAATTCTGAATTAGCAAGGAAAGCTACAGAAGAGAATAAAAATGTCGAAAGTGTTATACAATATTTTGGTATTGGTAGAAAACATTTCTGAAATAAGAAAATAAGATAAAATTATTATTAAACAGAGAGATGACATCATAAAATGTGTAGATGAGTTTTATCAAAAATTATATAGTAATAAAGAACAAAAAACATCTAAAACTAATATATCTTCTGAATTGTCCATGAATTTAAATAAAGAAATAAGATATGCAACTAAATATAGGAAAGTAATGATGGAATTATATCAGTATCTTAAAAAAAGCAGGTGAAGAAATAGAAAACTTTTTGACAAAGTTATATATACCAAATGGCTAAATGATAAAGATGTATGAAATAATTAGAAAAATGCATTATTAATATTAATATTTAAAAAGACAATAAAGACGATACTAAAAATTAAAAACCTATCAGACTTTTATCAGTTTTTTACAATATTTTTCTCAAGATAATTTCAACTCATTAGCAGTGAATTTTGAATTTTAGACAACCAAAAAAAAAACTGGATTTAAAAGTGGTTTTAATATAGTGGATCATATCCAAGTATTGAGAGCAGTTATAGAAAAAATCAATGAATATGAGTTGTCATTATGTTTTGGATTCCATTCTATAAACATTTCTTCATGATTAAAGCATTGGATCATGCGATATTGATCCAGAATATTGTCATACTCTGAAGAATATTTATAAAAATGCAACAACTATGATTAGATTACATAATAATATTAGGAAGATTAACACCGATAAAGGTGCAAGACCACATAGACTTCATATTTCCAAAACTTTTTGCAATAGTTTTAATAGAAGTATTTTGTGGACTTAAATGGGAAGCTAAAGGATAAAAAATGAAATGATTATTTAAATAGTATAGATTTTTCGGATGATGATTACCTCATCTGCAAAATTTAGATCACTTAAATATTATTTGCTTTTGCAAATAATGCTTCAGAGCTTCAGGAAATGTTACAAGAGTTATCGGATGAAAGTAGAAAATGTTAAAAAGATTAAAAATCAAAAGAAGAAAGTAAAGATTGATAATTGATGAATTATAAAAAGTTATTAATTACAAATATCTTAGTGAGATTATTACTACAAATGGAAACATATTGGGTGAAATTAATCATAGACTTATACTTGGATGAAGTCCTTTTGGCAGAAATAATTTAATATTAAAAGGAAATATCCCTATGTGTTTGAAAAGAAAGTTTTTAACAAATCTGTTTTACTAGTTCTTATTCATAGATCAGAGATTTTGATGCTTAACAGAGGAGCTTCGTAAATGAAGTATCAAGAGATGTATGGTAGGAGTAACAAAAAGAGATTGAAAATGAAACACATGGGTGATAGAACAAACAGGTGTTACTGATATCATTGAAAAAATTAAAAGAATGAAATGATGTTGTGATGGACATATTACTAGAACAAATAATAAATGGACAGTTGAAGACTTAAACTGGATTGTAAGAGATTATAAAACACATAGAAAGAGATCATATTAGATGGATGGGTGAAATAAGTAAATTTTCTGGGGTATGTGAAGAAGAGAGGCTAGAGATCCAAGAAACTGGATTAAAACAGGCAAAAACTCACTATACATATTGCCACACTGCAAGCTAGAGTAATCAATGGATGCCAGAAGGCTTGTGCATAAAATTCCCATCTAGTGCCTACTCATCCAATATCCCTAGACTAGTATTCTGATTTGTAGCCTTCATCAGTGAAATGGTGATCATGTAATATTTATTGGCTTTAAACTGGATTAAACTTGAAGAGCCCTTCATCCTGCAATGAATTGATAATGGGTTAAAACAATGATGATGATATATATAATAAAAGTATGATGTAAAATACATTTTTATTTGACCTCATACACTACTACATTACTTTATGACTTACAAAAAAAAAAGACAAAGAATAAATAAATTGTTTGTTGCTTAAATTACAAAAGGTTTTAATAAAAAATAAGTTCTGATAATTACAAAATAATAGAATGCTGGGTTATTATTAGCTTTTAGAAACTATCCAATTGTTTTAGTTTTTAACTTCTTCAAAGTAGTTTTATATTGTAAAGATATTATTGGAATCTAACAACATTACAGAAGAATTTACCTGTTCATTAAAGGGACCTATGATAATAAGGTTTTTAATAATGTAAACAATTCATGGCAATATATACTGAGACCCTAATTATTGAGAATATAAGATAGTGCCAAATAATGAAAAAATATTGTTAATTATGATCATCTGTTAGTATAACATATTTTTGTGCCTAGTTACCTCAGTGTTTCTCAAGACAGAAGATTTATATACTCAACAGTATAATGATTAATGTGTTCATTTCAAAGTGACTATGACCTAATAATAAAATATTTTTAAGCAGCTAAGAATTAATTAGTAAAACCAAGAATTTTCTTAGGTATTTAGCACATAATTGGTCTAGCCAGCCATCTAAAACCAATTGGTAAATGATTATCTAGAAATCATCATGTACAGAATAAAAGTCATAAAATAACTGGGTTTAGTTGAATAATTATTTATGTAAGGTTAAAAAGTAAATAGATATCAAATAAATCAGTGCAGAATAAGGCACAATCTTCCCAACAGTCAATCAAAGAAAAGTGAGAAAGAAGATCAAGCTTGCTAATTGTCAAGAGAGTTTTGATGGTTTTCCATATCATGCTTTCTTAACACTATAACTAAAAATATTAAAAATATTGTTGCACTGCACACATTGGTAATATAATGGAACCATCATTATTTTTATGCTAAGTGATAAAATATACAAATAATCAATACCCATTATGTTCATAACAATCCAGTGCAAGTACAAGTCACTTATCTATAATTGCTTAGCAATGACTTAGAAAAAAGGTCAAAGTGTAAATTGAATCGCACTTTGCATAACCAGCCATTTGAGTTCTTGAATGTCCACATTCTCAAGCAATTAACATATGAGTCTTTAATTAAGTCATCACTATTTGAAAGTTTTCTTGCAATTTATTAATTATTAACATCAAAACTTACTTTCAGATTATCAAATCTATTGAAAAAAATTTCCTTCAAAAATTTATCCCCATTGATTTTTTTTTACTATAATTTTTTCAAAAATTTGGACCAGAACTTCTGATGCTAACACCAATAAAAGACCACATACTTAATCTAAAGATAGAGGTACTTATATTGATATGTTAGACAATTTCCACCATCTAATATGAGTATTGAATATCTTTAGAAAAATTTAACTTTATTTAAATATTCCAAATACATTCAACTGTTAGTAATATCACAGTAAACAGGTTTGTACATGCATTATGTTTCAAAAGATATTATTCTCCCCTCTTCTTCAGGTGTTGCTGGCCTGACCAGTGACAGTACTAACATGGGAATTGACCTGAACCCATAGATTCTTGAGTATTGAATTTTAAAATAGTGATTCTGCCAAAGACAACAGTCAGTAGACATTTCATATACTTATCTATGAAATTCCTCCTGATTTCTCCACTTTTTTTTCTTAAGAACAAATTTGATTAGTGGTTTCCATACATTATGTATAATCACACTAGGTTGACTTATGGGATTGTTTGCCATAATCATGTGAGCAGCTCCTTTAAATTTTCTTCTCTGTACTTTCCTTCTTTTTCTATTATTTTTGTGTTTTCCCAATTGAACATATATTTATTGGTACATACATGGTCTGCTACCTCAGACACATTTTTCTCTTCTAATTATCAACTTGTGTTCTTTCAAGTGTTTTTCAATGGAATGACTGGTCTCACCAATATATGTTCTTCCCCAATTCACATGGTATTTCGTAGATGCAGTTTTTTCTTTTCAGCATTTCAAGTTTAGGTTTTGCAGATGTTAGAATTCCTCATAGTGTGGTATGGCTGTCAAAGGCTGTTCTGAGGTTATACTGACTGCAGATTTTTCTTAATTTATCTGTTATTTTTGGTATGTATAGGTACAATACAGTACCAATAATTGTTTTTTCTTTTGATGGTTCTTTTTGCTGTCTATTTAAGATTTTCTTAATAACAGCTGATGCATAACCATTTTTTGTAAGAGTTTGTTCTACATAGATCTTTTCTTTTTCCAAATCGCTGGCTTCTGAACAAACTTTTTTGCTATGTTCCATAGTGACAGCATAATTACATGTTTTGTGTTTCTAGTATGATTGGATATATAGGCTAAGTATTTTCCTGTATGTATAGGTTTTCGATAAACTGTAATTTTGATTTTGCCATCGAGAGAGTCTTATCACAAAAACATCTAAGAATGCCTTGTTCTGATTCTATTGTAAATTTAATCAAAGAGGATATGTTGTCAATTCATTTCCAGAAAGTTTATAATAGTGTGTCACTATGTGGCCATACAACAAATGTATCATCCAGATAGCAAAGTCAAACTTTAGGTGGATGTGGAGTAGTTTTATGGCAGTAGTTTCAAGTTCTTTCATGTAAATATTGCTAATCAGGAGTGGCAATCATGAAGCCATTGCCAAACCTTGATTTTGTTGAAAGAATTCTGTATTATTTATAGTTACTAAAAAGTAAAGATACCATACAGACTAAACTGGAAGTGAGTTGGTTAAACTGAAAAGACTTAATGTTTTTTTTTTTCAATTTAGGATGGTCACTTGATAGTTAAATGAAGATGTAAAAAAAAGGTGCATTAGATCCAAAACATACAGATGCTCTGCTCCTAGACCCAAAGCTCCTCACTGATGCAAGCCATAGTCTAGAAATTAATTTAAGGATATTAAAGAGAACAACATTGGATAGGAACTTATTAAACATTTTCCTATGGCATCTATTGTTTACTAAGGCTTATGCTAGGTTGTATAACCATAGAGAGAGAAAAAGAATTTGTCTGATGTTTTATTTTTAAACTGGGCAATTACATTTTTATTATTAGTAAAGACTTAAGGATTCGTAGTAACAGATATAATTAAATTGTGATTATTTAAATAGAGCAAAGGTTAAAAAAATTAAAACGTCATATAAAAAAATTACCATAAAAGTTATAACTATCTGTCTTGATTCTAATAAATATCAATAGTGATGATGATAATAACCATATGATTTCATGACCAAATGTCAACTGATGTTCAAGCTACTAAGATGATAGTTGATTATTTTAAATTTTTTTATCCAATTAAGAATTGAGCCAATAACTTTTCTTTCAGAAGTCCCTTATAATAACATATCTAAATGTAATGCAATTGGAAACAACTGAAGATAAATGCTATTTGAAAAGAGATTCTATAAGAATATTATCAAGATATTGATATAATAAAGCAAAGCATTTGGAAATAGCAATTGTTACTGGGAAATTAATTATTATAAACTGAATTGGCTTATCTTTCTTTTGCTTTATTAAGTTTGTGTTAAATAAAGGAACTTTATTACATCATGAAAAGCCTCCATATTTAAAATATTACAATAAATTGTCAGAGAGACAACAAGCAATTGCAATCTACTAAGGATGATCAAATGCTATGCCTCATTTAGCATTCTGCTGCCTAATTATCTTAACCTGGCTTTGATTAGAGAATGTAACATACAAAATATTCTATTTGCCATTTTTGACAAATCAAAGATAAATTCTTTCTAGCAAAATGGGTTTAAATAAAAGTGCTGAGTATTTTAAGATGGAGAATTTGCTTTAAAAAGTTTCTTGTAGTAAGAATAAAATTTTAGGACAAAAAAAAGTAGTGGACATTTCTTTGCTATCAAATGAGTGTTTACATGATAATTTCATATCGGTTACAACTTCATATGTAGAGATTTAAAAGTGTAAACCTGAGAGATCCTAGAAAAAATTATAAGAAAATCCCCTTTCCATAAATCAGTGTTATATGAAATATTAAATATGTTTTTGGTTTCTAGCAAAAAATATGCATTACGCCTTTGTAATGAATATAACTTAGTTAATATGGCTTTTTTTTTTTTGGCTGACAGTTTATTTGAATGTGTGCCTTCAGATTATAACCATGCCAGTAATTTGATAGTAATAAATCAATACTTAATTATATATTAACTTATCAAGTAGTAGAATATATATTTTCTGTCAACTAGTACCAGATGATAATGTTGAACTCTGTTAAAACATTGGTTATTAATATTATAATTTTTTTGATTGCATTAGTTTAATGAATTTTTAATTTGTTAATTTTTGAAGTAATATTATTGTTAAAAACTGTTTGTGAAAAAGATTTACTTGTTAATTAATTATTCCAAATTAAAAATGCACCATTACAAGTACATGTTTTATGGACTTAGAAAAAACTATCCAGTTCACTATAAAAATGTTTTCTTTGGATAACTAGGAAATAAGATACTAGACCTAACAATAATGCTGAGAAATCTGTAGTGAAAGTTTGCAATTAATTAAAATTATTTTAACATAAATTATACTATGTCTTATCAGGTAACTGAGAAGAAAGACCATGGTGTTTCTTGATCTTAAACTCAGAGTTAAAAAGCAAATAAACAGGCTGGATTTAAAAGTGGTTTAGTACAGTAGATCATATCCAGGTATTGAGAAAAGTTATAGAAAGGATTAATGAATGTGAGTTGTCATTATGTTTTGGATTTGTAGATTATGAAAAGGCATTTGATTCTATAAATATTTCTTCACTGATTTAAGCATTGGATCATCAAAGTATAGATCCAGGATATTGTCATATTTTGAAGAATATTTATAAAAATGCAACAGCAACAATTAGATTACATAATGATACTGGGAAAATCAACATTGAGAAGGGTGTAAGACAGAGTAACTCCATATCTCCGAAACTTTTTACAACAGTGCTGCAAGAAGTATTTTGTGGATTAAAATGGGAAGCTAAAGCAGTGAAAGTAAATGGAGAATATTTAAGTCATTTCAATTTTGCAGATGGTGTATCTGTTTTTTGCAAATAATGCTCTAGAGCTGCAGGAAATGTTGCAGGAGTTATCAGATGAAAGTAGGACTAAAGATAAATGTTAAAAAGACTAAAGTAATGTTTAATGGATTTTCTCAAAATATGAATATTAAGATTGATTATGATGAGTTAGAAGAAGTTAATAGTTATAAATACTTTGGTCAAATTATTAATACAGATAAAAATATAATGGATCAAATTAATCATAGAATTAAACTTGTTTGGAGTGCTTTGGTAGAAATAACTTGATACTAAAAGGAAATATGCCTATGTGTTTGAAAAGGGAGGTTTTTAATAAATGTGTTTTACCAGTTCTTACTTATGGATCTGGGACTTGGACACTTAATAGTAGAGCAATACAGATACTTCAGACCACTCAAAGAAGTATGGAGAGGTGCATGTTGGGAGTAACAAGAAGAGATTGAAAATGCAATATATGGGCAAAAAAACAAATAGGTGTTACTGACCTCATTGAAAAAATAAAAAAAAAACTGAAGTGGTGTTGGGCTGAACATATTGCTAAAAGAGATGATAATAGATGGACAATTGAAATCTTAAACTGGATTTCAAGAGATTGTAAAAAACCAAGAAAGAGACCACATGTAAAATGGATGGATGAAATAAGAAAGTGTGCAGGGGTTATGTGGAGAAAAGAAGTTAAAGATCAGAGAAGATGGATCGAACTTGGAGAGACCTTCATCCTGCAGTGGATTGATAATGGTTGATGATATTGATGATGTATATTAAGTTCTCTGCTGAAAAATAAATCAGAGTAATTATGCAATGCTATGAAAAATGAGTGATATTTCATCATCATGGCCCAGGGCTGGATCCAATAAGTGCATAGGATTTTTTTTGCAGGGCCCTCTCTATATTAAATATTTAAATAAAATGCAAATTCAATATATATATATAAATCAAATATCATGGATTATAAGATAAACTTCTACATACATTAAAAAATAAAAATGCACAAGATACAAAAACAATTCAATTTTATTGAATATAAATTTACATCATTGAATATGAATAGATGAATTAACATATTTCTAAGTTTTTGTTCTGTAAATTCTTCTAAAATAGTTTGAAAATCCAATTCCCTTGCTTCTTACTTTCAATCGACATAATTGCTAAACTATTTAATCTATCCTGATTCATTGTCGATCTCAGATAGTTTTTTATTAGTTTTAGCCTGGAAAATGATCTCTCTCCAGAAACAACGCACACTGGAATTGTTAAATATGTTCGTAGAGCAATAAACAAGTTTGGAAATACCGTTGCTCTATCATTTTCCGATAAAAATTTGAATAATAAACACAATAATAAATCTCATCCATCAACGCGAACTTAAAATAAATATATTTTTAACTATTTGAATAATTTATAATTTATCCTTTATCGTCAAAAGCAATTTACTTTAAATTTCGAAAAATAACTTTTTGTTAATTTTGGTGGTGATGCGGGGCCCTTTCAAGCGCAGGGCCCGATTGGGCCCAATTGTTCCAATCGCCTTAAATCCGGCTCTGATGGGTGATAGTTTTCCACTGCTTGTCCATTCTATAATAATGCATTTTATTTTACCATTTAAAATTTAGGGCTTTATTATAAATTACATCATCTAGAGTTATTATCACAATAATTAATAAGCCTTGATCTTTAAAAATACAATATAAAACATTAAAAGATAAGTTGAATTAAATATTGTCTCAGTATAAGACAAACATAAATACGACAAAAGTCCTTAGTCTGGCTAATAAATTTGTGCTCTATGTCTCTAACAATATTTTATTTGAATGTCATTTAACAATGATGAGCAAATGAAAACAGGAAAAGAAATCTAGACAACAAGATAAATGATAAAATTAGGTGAAAACATTTGATTACGTTAGTCATAATTTGCAGCATTATTTATTACAAACGTGGCAGATTAATAGCATTTTCAAGATTAGGGAAGGTTAATTCTTTTTTTAATAATATTATTAGACATATAAAATATGGAAGTAGTTAAAAGATTGAAATGTGAACACATTACAGAATATTCTCATCAGCCAGAATATACAAATACATAAAAACTGTAAAAGTATTTAAAAAAAGACAAGAAAAGAATAAACCCTTAAAAACAACTCTTCTGAAAACACTTCATTCCATTGTACACTATAATATGTCATATAAATGAAACTAAAGTAGATAAAATAGTCTCTAAATAGTTTTCTTTAGGGCAAAGATTACTCTATCAGTTTATTTAAAGATAAACAGTGGACATTTTCAATCACATGTCAACACCTCCAACATCAAAACTATAACAAATGCCATTATATATGTATTAGTGAGTGCGCGTGGATAAATTCTATAAATATAACACTGAAAAAATTTAAAAGATAAAATTCTTATTAAAAAACTTTTTTCTTTTTGTTTTTAAAATAAACACTAGCTACAATATGAATTACTTTCTAAGTTTATCATCTTCTAAAAAGGAAATAAAAGAAATGCTATCTGACACAAGAGATTTTTCAAGATTTAAATAAGATAGTAAGCGCATTCTAGCAAACTAATAATACTCCTCTTATACGTGGACATGTTTAGTTGTTTTTTTTTTTTATTTTATTTCCGAGACTGTTTATTGTGGAGCTCTTGTAATCTTCTCCAGTGTTTATCTTCAACACTAAGAGGGTTAAGTTATAATGGACTAAAGAAGCAGACTGGAACAAGCTGAGATAGACTGCTTGACCTGCCTACGGTAATAAGAGTTTAAAAAAGCTGGCATTAACTGACCACTGGAAGGAAAAACACAATTCAGAAAAAAAACTAATAGCTAATTTCTCAAAGAAAAGAGTAAGTTAATAGCTTTTCACTCAGACATGTACACAGCTATATAACTGATTTAAAATTTTATTATAGTTAAAGAGCTTCCTTAATCAATCTTTCTTTTATTTAACAGTTTAATATAATAGTCCTCGCTTATTTTAAAATATATATAAATGCAAAAAAGTTAATTTTTTTTAATGAAAGCAATAGATTTATAAAAGAAAAGAAAAATATCCAAAATGAGTAAAAATAATGAGAAATAAGTGACTTGAAACTCTCTTTATATAAAGAATGCCTCTCCGATGATCAATTCGTTTAAGTTACATTAAGTTGGTTTAATAAGACGTAGATGCAAAAAATGATAGAAAAAAATAATAAAATTATTTATTGCTCGTGAATTCATATGAAGTTTATAAATTTTAAGCACCGAAAATGAGAGACATGTTCCTAATCCGTAGATCTTGAGTACTATCTACAATACACTACTCTACCACAATACTGAACCACAATATTATAAATCACCGACTAGTAATCATCAATTGGCATGAATATTGTTGTTTCATTTCTAAATCGTATTTTTTGAACTGTTTCTGATGAAAGAACTTCTTTTTCTTTTTTAAATTCAACTTTGATGCCATGTTAAACAAACTTTTCTTAATTGAAATATTTAGCCATTCTTAAGTTAAAATGCTTTTTAAAAAATGTTGTGACTTTAAGCTCACCAATTTGGCTGAAATATTTGAATCCGAGTTGTGGAAAACCTTCCTTTCTTAATCCAATTTTTTGATTTGGAGGTGTAATTGAAATATAATCAATTACTATCATATATTTTCGTCCCATGACTGCATGGGAAGCACGGCATAAATTGAAAAATTCAAGTTCAATTCATGTCTAATATTAACATGACATAAACAGCTCATGCAGGTGAGATCAGTGTTACAATGGCACATGCAGAACTAAAGGTTTCGCAACCAATTCTCAACTGAGAATTGTAAATAATATATATATATATCAATTCAGACATTCAAATGCAATTGTTGTGTTAAATTTAAAACATTGTGGTGCTAGAGCATCACATAATCTCTCAAGTAATTAACGATACAGTAAATAAAGAAAACTAAATAATTTATATAACAGAAGTTGATTGCTAATAATCAATGTGGCAATTCACTTTATTCAAACAATAAACTAATTGTCATTAAAACAGGCAAAACTCTCCATACAGTACTGCCATTCAGTGCAAGCCAGAGTAATCAATGGATGCCAGAAGGCTTGTGCATAAAATTCCTATCTAGTGCCTACTCATCCAATATCTCCAGACTAGTACCTACATCAGTGAGAAGCCTTGGATCTGAGAGCACTACACCTAAATATTAGGATCAAATGCAACCATCCAGCAGCCACCTTTTATCCAAGGCTCCTCACTGATGAAGGCCACAAGCCAGAAACTAGTCCGGGAATATTGTATGAGTAGGTACTAGATAGGGATTTATGCACAAGCCTTATGACATCCATTGATACTCTGGCTTGCACTGAGTGGCACTACTGTCTGGAGAGTTTTGCCTGTTGTAATAACAGTTATGAGCAAGCATAAAAAATGGTGATCACGTGATGTTTAGTGGTTTAAACTAATTGTCCTGTATAATTTAGTTCAGTGAAGAATGATAGACCCTAAGTTAAAGATTTCAAAATCGATTCTCAGCTTATTATCAGAAATAAAAAAATTCCAGTTTAATTAATTGAAAAAACTGTTGTTCCAAATTTACTGCTATGATATTTAAACATCATATGATCTCTCAAAAAATTGATACAATTTACAAAATGGGAATTTGAATTAATATTTTATGATCAATGATCAATTCAGCACTTCTCCTTTGAATTATTTTAATAATAAAATAATCTAAGAATTAATCATTCAGTACGATGTGTGATATCTGAGCACTGTAAGAATCTGTCATTCCATTTTCAAGCTAAATCTGTCAATGTTTGGGCTTAGCACATACTTCTACTTACAGACAACTCTCTCCTCCCCATATCAAAAATAACTATTTTGTTTTTTTGTTTATTGCCATGATTATTGAAGATGAGAATCAGAATAGTATGTGTGAGAGCTGTTAATAATAATATTCATCATGATACACAATTCCTTAGTGAAATTTCATTTGGCTCCACTGATTATATATTTAGATTATAAGAAAATGTGGTTCCACAATGCTAGCGACAAACCATTCCTGATAATAATAAAAATACCAAGCGAAGTAGTCAAAAAACTAATAATATCAGCAATTGCAAAATAAAGAATAGTTTATATAATTTGCTTATACAGAATGTTTCTTATATATATATATATATATATATATATATATATATATACGTAGAAGGTTTAAACTTGGGATTTTTTAATTCCACCTACTTACATATATAAGAAGTATTTAGTATAAGTAAATTACATATTGCAGTGGAAATAGATTATATCATAGTATAAGATCAGCTTATCCCTCTTATATATATATATATATATATATATATATATATATATATATATATATATATATATATATATATATATATATATATATATATATATATAGTGATCCAGTAATATGACGGGTTAGATTGATGTGATCTCTACATGGATATGACATGATCAAATCCATTAAGGGCTTCGAACATTCCATCACTGGTTTTTCAATAAAATGGACAGTTAAATAGTTGGAAGGGTGAGAAGATTGAAGTCTGTTCAGTAAAGCTTAAGGAATTACTATCTTAATATAAACCGAGCCCTGATTGTATATATGTGTGGGAGATGATGATTTGGTCCAACTGTGTGAGTGCTGGTTCTGCACAAAATACAGATGTTGATGATCATTTTTTTTGCATGTATGTGGTCTTGTGTATAGTAACAAATATAGATTGAAAAATCCTCACTTCAAATCCCTCTACTTACATAAAAAATAGTTTTACTTGAATCCTTAATTTAGTACTAATTATTTTTAAACAACTTTTAAACTCTTGTCTTTAAATACATGGCAAATGACACAGACGGTACAGAGAAAAAAATACTTTGATGACATAAAAAGTTGGTCTGAGGAAAAAATTAAGAGCAAGATCAGAAATAGTTTGCAGTTGAAAAGAGTTAAATATGTAAAATTTGATTTGTGAACATAAAACCAGAAACATTATAAATTATAAAATTGTGTAAATCTTAAAAAGAAGAAACTGTCTAAAAATTAATTTTTATTACCATCTATTTCAGGGGTATACTATTAATAACATTTTACATCCAAGAGGAAACATAGTTAGACACATACTGCATTATGACTTTTGAAGTCCAATTACTTTTGCCTTCAATGATTAATATGATTTTTAATAAATATATTAATATTAAATATATTTTTTGTGTAATCAATGAGCAGATGTGATTTTATATCCGAATCTAGGAACTGTTTTCTAGATATATATCTTCCTCCTAGCACAGATAGATATTAAAGTAATCAGGGGAAAATGTATTATCATTATGAGTTAAGATTTTTAAATAATAAATTTGTATTATTATGTTTTTCTAAAGTTAATAATGTTTACATTTTTATACCATATATCTTCATTTAGTTAAATTATTTTATTATTATTTTGTTAAATAAATTATTGTAGTCTTAAACACTAAAGAAAAATCTAATATAACTCAAAAAAGAAAAACATTTTCATGATTCTGCATCAGGTTGTTCACAAACCCTTCCAGTCCTGCACTGAATTAATGGTTGTATTACTTTCACTCTTTGAAGTACAGCCAGATAACAGACATGACTACCATCATAGATTCAAACTTAAAATATCTTGTTAATAAGGCTAACATGTTATTCAATAGTGCCTTAAGATAACATTTGAAAGAAAAAAGAGCACTTCAAAAATTGGAATAAAAATGAACCACATTAAGTGAGGTGAATAAAATTTAATAAAAGAAGTAACGGGTTTATATTAACTATTGAATAAAAAGTAAAGCATTAACAGTTGAAATGATATCAGAAAAACTGCAATGCTAATAAGAGTTACAAACAAGTTGTTATTCAAATTCATGGTTTTATAAATGGTCTTTCATCTCAAAGAAACAATAAAAGAGTAATTATGATAGAATGTTTAGCAACTTAGTAATATGTAAATAAATGATTCTACATGATAAAGTATTAAACAATTATAAACAGTCACAACAGAAGTGTGAAGAAATTGTCATCCTATCTTTCAAAATAAAATAATATTTCTAAATAAAAGCTGAAGGAAAAGATTCAACAAATGTCTATAGTTATTAAACAGGCAAAACTCTCCATACAGTAGTGCCACAACCAAAGTAATCAATGGATGCCAGAAGGCACAACTGTATGGAGAATTTTGCCTGTTTAATAACAGTTATGTGCCAGCATAAGAGATGGTGATCATGTGATGAAATGTCTATAGGTTTGATTTTTGTATTTTATTTTTAAAAGTACTGATCTCATTATAAGAATACAATTACTCTTTAAACTCCATATAGATACTTAGATTAGTTCAATAAGTGTTCTCCAATATAAAAAAAGTATACAATCAGGCAAACAGAAGTGTTAGATCATACAAATATGCAGTCAACTATAAAAATAAGCAAGTTGAATGAAATTCCATCACAAATTGTATAAATATTGTCCAGTAATATATTGAAGTAATATATTTTAATAAAATATATTGAAGTACTACAACTGAATAAACAACATATTTTTGAAATTCATATGATTACAGCAAATACATTTTGTATATAACCTTAAGATAAGAGTCTCATGACCAAGTGGTTAATGCCATTTTCCCCATTAGCAATATAAGTTTTGAATTGAGCTGTGTAAACCTTGAGCTTCTTTCATGACACAGACAGACTTAGGATAAAATTTAGCTTAGTCATCCAATATGGATCCAGGCTATTCTGGTTTAGAGAGATGAGCATCAATACACAATCTATAAAAACTAGAACAGTAAATATAGGGATTTGAACTTAGGATTTTCAGTTCATATTCATTTTCCTCACCATCTCAAACAATTGATACACATGACCATACATACATATGAAAAATATAAATGATCCCCAATATATGTATTTTGTGCAGAACTAGTTTTCATCAGTCAGGTCAGATCATAATCTCTCACACATATATACAATCAGTACTCAGTTTATATTAAGATAGCAATTCCTTAAATTAAGATAGGAATTCCTTAAACTTTAATGGAGAGGCTCTTCCCAGTCTTCCAACAATTTAAACATTTTCATTAAAAATCCAATGATGGAAGGTTCAAAGCTCTTGGTAAATTTGATATTGTAGTCATATCCATGTAGACCTTATGTCAATGTAACTTCTCATAATACTGGACCATTATATATCCATTTATATTAATAAGAGAGGGATGAGCTGGACTTATACTATGATGTAACCTATTTCCAAGGTAATATGTAATGACCTATTTATTCACTAAGCTGAACATTTACTATAGTAAATAGAGGGATTAGATAGTAGAGATGTCATATGTTGAGAAAAGTTTCCTTAATAATAAAAAAAGAAATGAAGCACTGATAGTATCATGTAGAATAATTTATCATTTATCAGGAAATATATTTTGCATGCAAAATTACCCACTTTGGTATTGTCATCTAGATTATTACTTGCAAAGTTATATATATATATATATATATATATATATATATATATATATATATATATATATATATATATATATATATATATATATATATATATATATATATATATATATATGATATTATGCAAAGTCTATTTTAACTTTGGAAGAATGGGGTAAAATTAAGATAGATGATATAGATTATGAGCCTTGCTTGATTTGACACAGTGGTAGAGTAATAGACCCTGGAACTCAAAATCCATGGAATATTCCTTTCTCTCACTCTTCCACTGCTTGAATTTCTTCTGAATTCCTGAGCAAGAAACCAAGACCAGATGATTAATGTTTTAAAAAGCCTTACATGATTATATATTTCTAAGCTAAAGATATACTTTTTTTAAACCTCACAAATATATGTCTTTTTTAATTTTATTTCAACTTTTTATCATTGATGAAGAAGATAGAATATCAACTAATTAGTAAAATATTTTATTACTGTTAAATAGTAGTGCCTATTTGGTCAAAGTGCTTTTGTTTATTAATAACTAATAATAATTTAAATCTTCTCACTTTTTTATTTTATAACTAGGTGTCATTTCTCTAACGCATAATCTCTCACCGTTTTTTTTTTAAAAAATGTTTTCCTTTATTTGACACCCTTAATTTTAATTTTATATATCTGGAATTCAATATATGTGCATATTATTTCACAGGTTTTTGTTGTGCTTTATTCCACAAACTGTAAGGCAGATGCTAAGCCAGATTAATATGATTAGTAGTCATCATTTACATTTGGAAAGGGAGAGGCATGAAACACACAAGCAGAAGAACTAGAAAAGCAGGATTCCTTCAGTATTTTATTGCTCTATACAAAGATAATTTTTTTCTTTGGCAAGTTAGTTTAGCAGTCTATCTTAATGCAAGAACATTTAATATCAAAACAATAATTAAGACAGTTAAAATCTTGTTATTGGTTACTAAATGGATATCCAGCTATTCTTAACTAGAAAGTAAAACAGAGAAAATTTCCTATATAGAAATTATATGGCTATTGATTAATATATATATATATTTTATTATTCCTCTTTAAAAAACTATTGGAGAAACAATTGTATTGTAATTTTAGGTTACCATATAAATTGAATGGAGGATGTATTTTGTATAATTTCTGAAGAAGACTGCTTTGCAATCAAAATTATAAAATACTTGAAGTGAATAATGTACTATGAAGATTGTAAAAATTTTGTTATTTTAAAGGCTACTGAATAATTTTCCAGCACTAATTTTGTTGTTAACCTTAGTTTCAGTCTCACTTTTCTCAATATAAACTGAATCTATTAATTTATGAGTAATGTCTACAGTAATATCATTTTTATTAGAGGGGGATGGGGTAAATAAAAATACATACATGTCTAAAAACAATGTCTTATTTATAAAGCACTATTACTTTTTTTTTCACGTGTCAAAGCGTTGACCAAGAAGAGAAATGGGGCCAGCTGCTTGGAATGCAGCTATGCTAACCCCAAGGCCACCAGTGCTTGGCAGCACTGTCACTTTATTAACAAGTTTAAGTATATTTCATGAATTTATAGAATTTATATGTATTTTTTTAAAGTCCCACTTATGAAACTGAGTTTAGAGATATATTTAAATCAAAACTTCATTGAACTGAAAAACATTGCTACAAGATGATATATATATATATATATATATATATATCATCTTGTAGCAATGTATAGGAATACCTGAGATCATTAACTTGCATTTTTGTTTATCATATATATATATATATATGATCTCAGGTCATAATAATTATAAATTTTACTTGACATGACTACAACTTGGAGTGAATCAGGTTACACAAACCCTGGCATTTTTTCATTTAGCAAAGTTTATAATTATTCTCTCAAATGGCTAGCATGTAGTCAATTCACTTACCATTTAATATAAATCAGTCAATAAATATACATCTATTACCAACTGCAGGGTCAAGGTTAATTGTGTACATTGCATACATTCACAGGTGTTGAACATGTTTTACTGTCACTTTTGCATTATTAAATATTTACAGAAATGAAAAATCAGGTATTTTTATAATAATATAGATAATAATGAATAAATAATCATAACTTCTATGTATCTGTAATTGTAAAGAGGAAATAATTATCTGCCATTGAGTTACATAGTGTCAAAAACCAATGAAAAGATAGAATGATACTATTCTATCTTTGGGCTCTGTTGTTATAAAACCTTAGTTTTTAAATTATATGGTGAATTTTAGGTATTGTTGTAATTTATGTACAGATTGAATGGTTTGCATTCACCATTAATATATTAAAAGGATGAAGAATTGGTCTTACTTTTAACAACCTTTGAACATTAAGCGAAATATTACTTTTAATAATTGTAATAATAAATAAATAATCCCTAACCTCTAAATATCCGTAATTGTAAAGTAGAAGCAACAGCCTCTCACTAAGTTATGTAGAGATTGCAAAACATTAACCCTGCAATTAAATTAAAACAATAAATAAAATTCAACAAAACTAAAGCTTATGTAATAACAGAGCCCAAAGACAGAATGGTATCATTTTATCTTTTCCTTGAATTTTGACACTATATAACTTAGTGGAAGATAATTACTTTCACTTTACAATAAAAGATTACTAATAATGTGAAAGGCTGAAAACTTTGACAGAAGCACCTTAAAAATGCTTATATGATAGCCAATCAGTTGTAATAATGACTGCATAGGAAACTCTCAAGTCAAAACATAAGACAGAGATTTTATGAGAAAAAGATGGTTCCCTCTTCTTCTCTACTTAAATTATATCTTCTGCTTGCACTTAATAAATTAATAAAAGATTACATAAATTAAACACATGGATATGAGAGTATTTCTGATTTAAAATATCAGTTTATTTTCATATCATATTTATTAATTTTGTTATTACTTGCAAAAACACACATATTTTACATTGTGTTTTAGATTTTATTGAATAAGGAATGTGTATTTTAACAACATTTTCTAATATGCCAAAAAATAAAAATCACAATATAATTCAACATGACAGAGCTAGAAGATATGCAAAATGTATTAAGACTTATAAAAACATTAACTTACAATAATACGAAATTCTAAAAAAAATATCCACTGAAGTGGGGGTATTTTAGTATAAAATTCTATTTAGTAATTAATAGTATTACTATTTAATAATTGTAAAAATATTTAGTGTTATATTTTAAAAAATTCTTTCAAAAAATAATATTACCATATATATATATAAACAAAAAAATAAAGACTTATAAATCCAATAAATAATATAATTTTCAACCAGAGACTTTGATGAAAACCATCCTCTGGTTGAAATATTATATTATTTATTGATTTATATCTTTATTTTTTGTTTTTATATGTATTTCCTTTGTTAGTTTGTTATATATATATATATATATATATATATATATATATATATATATATATATATATATATATATATATATATATATATATATATATACACACACAGGAAGTAACTAAAGCTTCTAGTTATATAATACTAATTAATACTCCCAAAGATTAGATGACTCTTCTGAATGACTTATCATCAGTTTAGTTTTTCAGGTTATTCTCCTCAAAGATGCATCCATTAGCATGATTACTGGACTCAATCCTATATTGATAGTAATCCTCTTCTCCTTTTGTCAACCCTTTCCTAATGAATTAGATCATCTCATGATATGATGAAAATTAACATTTTTGAGCTGGTCATTTGTTCTTTAAATAATAATTCCAGAATCTATTTACTCAACTTCCTTGCTGTTCATGGTATTTACAAATGATTTTTCTAACACCACAATTCAAAAGTATCATCAAACCCTTTTTCATTCATTTTCCTCAATATCAAAATTTCATATTCATAATAGATTACAGGAATATCCAATTTGAATTACTCTGACCTTTATTTTTACATTTTCCAGTCTTTTCTTTCCAATCCTTCCCAATGTTTGTTGGTGATGAACTTTTTGACTATTAGAATCTTGAAATATTGATGAATGATTCAAAGAGTCAAAAGCTGTTAATGACTTGTTATTCTCTATGATCAAATTTCAAATCAACCACTGTGCCTGCTACCCTAAATTTTGCATTTTTCATATTTGATCACAATCTCATTTTTTATTCCTTTCTTTAACTTTGCACTATGAGGTGTTTTGATGTCATTCTAATTGTTAGGTAAGCATAGCTAAAGTAGTGGCTGCATCTTCCTAAATCTAAAGCTACATTAGTCTTTGTCTGATCTTGTATAAGTATCTATGCCTAATTCCTTTGTCAATGTAAAAATACTCTGTTTAACAGAAGCCTGCAGCCTCATACAAAGATCGCTCATAAGAATAATAGAATATTCTAATGCACAAATTTTCCTTTAAAAAAAAAATGAAAAAAGTCTTGTAATAAAAAACTTTGCAGTAATCACTAAAATATGTAAAGATTTCTCTTTGGTATTCTCTGCTCTTTCAATTATCTATTATACATTACAATACCATGAATTTCTCTGCAATTAATTTCTTTAATATATTCTTTGCTTTCCTATGTAAGTCTCAAAGCTATACCATATGATTTTCTAAATAATCTAATTTGCATGTGATATAAGAGATGAGATATTGTTCTGGTAAAGACTATTTCTTAATTCCTTCCAATATGCAAGCCAAAGAATAATTTACCCAGTGTTACCACTGCATTTTCTTCATTGTCCAGAAAAAATTATGTTTTTAGGTACTGTCAGTTCTAGTGACATTGATTTTAAGACATAAATTAGAAATTCATCCATCTATGTAGGATATGTCTTTGGAAAATATTTTGGGTGATGCATTTATGGTATTACCATTCTGCAAAATCCTGCTTTTCTAATTAGTTATTTTGGAAGTGAAACCAGGCCAACTGCTTGAAAGGCAGCTATGCTAACGACTAGGCCACCAATGTTTGACTAAATATTTTTTTAAATGTTAAAATTACATAATTTCACAGAAAATTCCCACTTGTGCTACTGCAGTGAAAATGGCATCAATTAAAAGAGAATTTAGTTTCCTACTCAGTAATCTTTGTGTATTTATGTACTAGAATGGCTATATTAGTTATAAAGTAAAACAATAAATGAATAGTTAATCACTCAAGAAGTCACGTGACACTGACTCTATTCTTAAATGTAAAAATTCTGCTACTGCACTATCTTGCATTGGGTACTTATAAAGTACAAAGGAAGTCAACACATGAGTAAATATTAGTTAATAAAACTAGCTCTTTAAGGTTTTTCTATTAAAAGAATAGACTAAAACTTTAATAATTAATAAATATTGTTTATTCACATTTCCTGTTGTTAATTTGTTTGTTTTTTTAAATTATTTCTAACTTCTTTTAACAATGATTCTTCCGAGATTTTATTTATTAATTTTTTTTAGTTTTATTCTTTAGATTTTTAAGTTGAATTTAGTCAGATTTGTCAAAAATTATTTCGTAATTATATTAACTGCCATTAGGTGAAATATTGTGAAATTCCTCTTGCTATTAGATGTAAAGATATATACAAGCAAAATTTACAAACCTGATAAATGGGAAAATTTCTATATGGAAAGGAAAACCTCAGGGTTCTGTAAGAATGCAGTAAAATCGCCATTTCATCTTGCAGCAATCATCAATTACACTGTTGATGCCAAAGCACATTGACTCTAAAGATGATCTGAAAAAAATAGGGACAAGTAAATTATCACCACAAAGGCAAGCACGGCATTTAAGTAAAGTTATAATACTTTATGCACACATACATAGACATTGTATCTTATAACAGTTCTCATAAATGAGTATAACTACTCTATCTGCAGTCAAGTAAAATATATATATATTTAAAAATGGCGTTTTCAATGACATGCATATATATCACAAATATAGCTCATGTAATATCCTTTATATGACATCTTGAGATGCTGCAAAAAAAATTCTTTTCTAAAAGACTTTAAAACCTGACCTAAATGTACATTTCTAGTGTATCCCATCCTCCATTGCATTCTCTAAATAATAGCAAGCAATTAATATTCTATTCACTTATTTAGAGCACTGATTCTCACACAATGCAAACTCTAAAACTTTTTGACTAATTAGAAAATATAAAAAAATATATAATTTACGAAATAATAGTTTTATGTAGTGTGACTACTGATAATTTAAAGTAGTCTGAATGCTATAAACTTTGTTTTATGATGGAATATAAATGATCATTTGTCTTACCATGATCCTCTATAAGGCTACTGCCTGGTTAACATAGAAATAAGATGCATTATTATTGTTGGAAGTAGAGCCTAACACTTTCATGTGTCCTAATACCTTGAGGAGCATGTCTCGTACACCATGGATTTAAAATGTCTGTAAAATAATCTCATGATGGAAATAGAATCTATTACTCTCACAAAAGTCATGCTTTTTATAAGATGTCTGTTACACTTCATCTATTTCATTTACTCAATTCAACATTTCTCATAACAATAAGCTTTCTGATCAAAAAACTGAATTGTTTTAAAATTTAAAAAAAAAAAACATCATATCAGGACACAAATTATATATAAGTGAATTAATGTCAGAACAATATAAGTATGCAATCAAATGAGTTTGGGTTCAAAACATTAAGTTGATTATTAATTTTAACTTGACAACAAAAACAATAAAAGATGGTTTATGCATAGATGTATTAGGTATTAGAATAAAATAATTCAGGTTCACTAGACCCAGATTCAAACTCCTCATTAATAAAAGCCTTAAGTTAAAAATGTATAAATAGAGTAGCAATTAGGATTAAAAAAATTCATGTTCATTAGATGCAGATTCAAAGTTCTCATTACGAAAGATCTTAATTTAAAACTGTATAAATAGAATAGCAATTTATATGGATTTAATAAGCATACACCATCAATTATTAGGTGCTGTAATCCATAGATAAGAGATATTGAAATGACATTTGGATATAAGAATGAACTATGAAAAAAACAGTATCTAAAAATGTCTTCTGCTTGACTGTAGATTATATTGTTCATGAGAGATTAGCTATTGTTTCTTATTTAAACATTCTTTTCTGATTCCCCTCAGATATAGTTATCATCAGCTTTTCATGCCATCAGACAAATTTCTACATTAATTAGGACAATGGAATTGTTTGTGGAAGCACTTTTCCATTCTTTAATTATATATAGAACATTTCTCCTTTTTACTACTTTTAGTTCACGAACTAAGACAGCAATAATCATTAGTGGTGATCTTTGCTCAAGAAAGCAATCATTCTTAGTTGTGATCTTTGATCAAGGCAGTACACTCACTAATAAATCAATTTGAAAACATATTTAATACAGGAGATTGTATGTTTAGTACATTACTTAAGACTCCTCATCTATCCTAGAATTGAGAGGATTCTAAAAATATGGCCTAAAAATGGGCAGTCTCACACAGTCTGGTTATCTTGTCATGCCTGATAAATTACTCATTGAAGTAACAAAAGTAATAATACTATAAATAGTTGTGGTGAAGCAGGAGGGAAAATCCACCAAAATATCATACGATCACAATTCTCTGTATGGAGGGTTTGCTAATGCTGCAGCAGAAGTTAGTTATAGCATTAAAAGGCAAGCATTACAAATTTTATTTATTTTTTCTAAATATAGGACATGAAAAATTTATTTAATACAAACTCTGTAAGCTCAAAATAAATAACAATACTAATAGCTACGAAACTGTTAAGATTTAAGATTTATAGAGATGCTCTTAGTGAAAGTCATATTCCAGATGGAGGAAGTTAAATAAAACAAATAATGGTTGTAAGTTTTTTTTGATGATCACATCAATCAACAAAAGAAAAATGCATGATGTTGGATTTTCTGTAATGTCTAATTTAGTACCTTTTATTTTTGAAACTCTTCACTGTATAAAAGGACTAATGGTGTTCAAGCAATGTTAACATGGAGGTTATTGGGACTCATTTTATTAGTAAGTATGCTACAAAATTAAATTCAGAGAATTCAGAGAAAGAATGTTTTTATTCCTCGGCTGATAGAATTATTATAGCATGGCATTTAAAATATATTTAATGCTTGGGTTGCACAAATAACTAAAAAGTGATAGAATAATAATTTTAGTAGTGTTATGCACATAACATGCACAAATTAGCAAAAACATTTTGTTTAGGCAAATAATTACTATAAAAAAAAATTGATGCATCCAAGCTCATATAATGATATTTAATAGATTACATTATAGTTAGGAGTCAGAATATAATAAGTCCATATTACATGAACATTCACAAGTGCAGATTATTAGACAGCATCGAAGATTAACAAGTTCCAAAATTAAAATGACTATATTCACAAGAAAACTGATGTTCATTCTTTAGAAGTATTTACTATATGTATTAAAATTCTATTAAGAACTAAAATAGCTCTGTTAGATTTTTATATCATATTACAGAGGCATAGATCTCTTATAAGGAGTGTGTTACGAATACAAATAAAACTATTCTTCAATTCAAGAAAAGATGAATTATTAATGCTTTTCTGACAATGGTTAAATCAAACGCAGAATTTTATGCATAGATGAATATTAAATGTGAAGTATTAAATACACAGATTTGAATGCAGAAGTTCAATGACTGCCAAGAAAGCTTTAAAAATGTTTGGTGGATTGAGTGTTCTCTAGATCTCTTTTGTGATGTTCTGAAAGCAACTTATGAGCCTGGGAAGTGATTTGTCAATCCTGCTGAATCCAGCAATGATACACTTGTATACAATGCCAATGTTTTATGAACAGGTGAACAAATTATTTTGATGACCTTTTAAACAATAATAAAAACACTGAGGTGATGACATTTATTGATATATCTATTTTATCTACTCATTTAGCTTTGAACAAAGATAATTGGTTTACTGATATCTTTTATTTGTAATCATAAAAATAGACTACTGGAGAAAATTTTAAATTATGGTAGTGATATAATAGTTTCAAAAATATTGCAATTTTTAAAGAATATTTAGACTCATGAAGTTATGCCACCTGATCCCTAGAGTTTTTTTTTCTTTTAATTTTTAAAAAAAATAGAAAATAGACAAATTACAGTAATTAACATATAATATCATTATTATCAACTAAAGCAAAGGTTCTTTCAAGAATTTTTGTTGAATAGATTACTTCTAGTCATAAAGATTTCATGTGATTTTAGATCTAACAAAAAACCCTACAGACAAGGATTCATTGCCAGGAAAACATTGAAAAGTTTCAGAATCAAAAGAAAGATTTATATTATGCTTTTATTGATTTGGTTAAGATATTTAACTCAGTTAATCCAACTGATTTATGGCATTTGTTCAAGTGTTTCAAATTTTTAACTGACCTGATAGTCAAGGATTGCTTAGTGAAAAAGAGGATACTATAAAGAGTAACAATTAAGTTGTCTGTATTTCAATATTTTTCCATTTTTCCCCTAGTGGCAATTTGTGTTAATAGTTTGATATTTTATTTTAGTATTAAAACATTTATTCAATATTATGAATCAATGCATTTAATTTATTAGAAATGTAAGTTTATAAATAAAAATCATGTTAAAAAATCATATTTGAACTTACCAAATATAGAAAAAAAAAGTGAAATATGTAATAAAAGCAATTACTTGTTATCTTATTGGCTGATTATTGTAATGCTACTGAAACATTTTCGTTGATTGAATTTCATTTTTTAAGCATGAATGAATAATTATAAAGTCATCATATAACTATGATATTCTATTCTAAAATTGAAATCACAAAACTAAATTTGAAATTACAAAAGTTTGACATAGTATAATAATCAGTTTCCTATTTATTGTTACTTGGAATTTTTTAACTCATATTTTTAAAAAAATTAAACAATAAAAAAAATTAAGTATAAACTTGAATATATTTCTTTTTTAATAATTACTGTATAAATATTTTGTAAAAATAATTGCAAATATTAAAATAAAATATGAAACTATATATATATTGCTTATTCCTAATAATAATCAAGAGGAATTTACAAGTTCGTTTATACAATCAAGATCAAAGAATGTACCAATTTCTGATCTTCAAGATTTTTGTTGGCTCATTTGTAGTTTTCCTTTGTGATTTACTGACATTTTCAGATATTTTTTTACAACTAATATATCAATATTCACTCTTCAACTTTTACCATCAAATGAACATGAAATCAAACGCACTAAAGATAGCTGCAAAAATGATTTAAAGTTGAAGAACTGCAAAGCCATCACGGTATTCTATGATGCACTGGATTTCAGAATCATAGAGCATGCTTAGGAGTTTTGCATCACAAGCAGTAAAGGCTTGATTAGTTACAAATATATATGAGTTACGATTTCAATTCCATGTACTTTATTTTAGATCAATAACAAATATAATTATTTATATATATGTATGTTTCTGTATGAGTGCATATATATGTGAATGAAAGAGGGAGGGCAGAAGGTAGAAACATGCATATTGAAGTATTACTTTCATAAAATAAGTAGTTTTTTAAAAAAGCATACTATTTGAATTAAATGTTTAGTCATATTAAATCTCTAAAAACTCTTATCTTCAATAATTTAATAAAACGTTTTACAACATTTAATATTTCTCAGAAAATATAACCTTTTTTTTGTTTTTAAACATTATATAGTTTTTTAGAAATTTAATAATTCTTTAAATGTAAAACTGCATTAAAGAAAATACGATGTATTATTTTTTGGTGAATGATGTAATTCAAAATTGAAATAAATTGCTTATATATATATGATATATTTTCTATAACGTGAAAATTTTCCTTATCAGCATATATATATATATATATACATGCATGTACGAATATATATGTGAAAATATCTCATGCCAAAAGCTAAACTAATTAAATTAAAAATTCATTAGCAATGACTTCATTGTTAAGAATGACTTCTCAAATACAAAAAATAACAACAAACAGCATATATATATATATATATATGTGTGTATATATATAATTAGATACCAACCAGTCACCACCTAAACATTCACAGTAAATATAGTAATCAATATTTCTCACTACTGTCAAGGCAACCTTCTCACCTTTTTAATAGCAAGAATGGAAATCCATTCTTACTAATGGTCCATTGAATATATATAGACACTTAAAGATGGCAACTTGACTACAAAGTATGAAATATTGTCACAATTAAGTTTAAATAAAGCATGTCATATATAGCACAACATTGCTTTTATAAGCTTGTATTTACAAATATATAATATAGAGAGTGTACTAATAGCTCGAACAAGCTCTTAATTCATAAGTGCAGTTAAGAGAAAATATTTAAAATCTCTATCCAGAATGTTCTTATCCCAGACCAATTGTTCTTGAGCTTATGGCTCACCCCAGTGAGGAGTTTACTAGATCTAAAATATCAACTCAAAAATAGCACTTATTTACTATGTAATATTTAAGTAGAAACTGAAATTTTCGGACATGAAAATGTCTTTAACTCCAGTTATCTAACTTAAATAGCTATATGGGTCTAAACTAAATTCAGATCTACCATATATTAGTAGCCTTATCATTGCCAAGGCATTAACAGTAAAATTACAGTAATCAATAAAGCAAGTCATATATAGTGTGACATTACTTTTATAAGCTTATATTTACAAATATGTAATATAGAGAGCGTACCAATAGCTCGAACAAGCTCTTAATTCATAAGTGCAGTAAGAGAAAATATTTAAAATCTCTATCCAGAATGTTCTGATCCCCAGACCGATTGGTTTTGAGCTTATAACTCACCTCAGGAGCCAGAACATCTGGACACTAGATCTAAAATATCAATTCAAAACCAGCACATTTAATATGTAATATTTAAGTAGAAATAGAAATTTTCAGACATGAAAATGTCTTTAACTCCAGTTATCAAATTTAAATAGCTATATTGGACTGAATTAAATTCAAATCTACCATATATTAGTAGCCTTATCATTGGCAAGGTATTAAAGATAAAACTATAGTAATCAATAAAGCAAGACATACATAGTGTGACATTGATTTTATAAGCTTGTATTTACTAATATGTAATATAGAGGGTACCAGTTTCAAGCTTATGGTTCACTTCAGTGAGGAGATAGAACATCCAGACACCAGACAGTGTCTGGATGTTCTAGCTCCTCACTGAGGTGAGCCATAATCTCAAAATCAATTGCTCTGGGGATAGGAATCTTCCAGATAGAGATTTTAAATATTTTCTCTTACACACTAATGAATTAAGAGCTTGTTGAGCTATTGGTACACCGTATTACATTTGTAAATACAAGCTTATAAAAGCAATGTCATGCTATATATGACTTGCTTTATTGATTACTATAATTTTACCTTTAATGCCTTGGCAATGATAAGGTCCCATATAGATATTTAAGTTAGATAGCTGGAGTTTTTTCTGAAAATTTTACTTTCTACTTAAATACTTTGTATTAAATATAAGTGTTGTTTTTGAGTTGATATTTTAGATCTAGTGTCTGGATGTTCTAACTTCTCACTGAGGTAAGCCATAAGCTCAAAATCAGTTGGCCTGGGGATAGGAATGTTTCAGATAGAGATTTTAAATATTTTTTTCTTACCACCCTTATGAATTAAGAGCTTGTTGGAGCTATTGGTACACTCTCTCTTTCTCTCTCTCTCTCTCTCTATATATATATATATATATATATATATATATATATATATATATATATATATATATATATATATATATATATATATATATTGTGTCCCTTTGCGATTCAGTTTTTAAGAAGACAGGACGATTGTCCCCTTACCTTACGTCTTTTATTCACAAAGTCGGTTTTTTAAACATTATTTATTATGGAAAGTGATAATATAATCGATAATTCTCAAATTAATGTTAACCCCGATCTCAGCACTCTCAACCTAACAAAGCAGCAATCGGTCGTAAATATTATAGCCTTAGATCTAATCTAAATGCAACTAAACTAACTTCTACTACAAATAAAAACCCACAAACCAATAAAATCAAATGAAAACACCATCGTAAATATCAACAAAAGTTTAGAAAAATATTCTACTTTACCCCTTTTAATAGATAATAATAGTATAAATATCTCTATCAAGCGAAACTACATTAAATCCTTTAACAATACAAGTAAAACCAATCATCTCCTCTCCGAAGATTTTACGCTCCCGCAGAAGACTCTAATGAGCAATTTTCTTTTGTTCTAGGACACTTTAAAAACCATGTCTTGAAAATTGGGAATGAGACATTTCAACAAGGGATGATATCGCGAATTTTTTAAAGTTAAAACTTTTTCCACCAGAGGTTTGACAAAACTAGCGGCTGTCCACCATTACAGTTTGTCAACAGTAAATTTAAAAATCAAAAAAAAGAAGAAATAAATTTTAAAACTAATAAACTTCTATCTCCAAATACAAACAAAGATTTATAGCACAAGAACAATCCATTGCTACATCAGCTAACTTGCAATCTAAACTAATTTCTATTTCCAATATTGAAAATTCTCATCTACGTACGCAGAACATCGTAAGGTCTAAAAATTCTGAGAGAACTCTTGAAAAATATTAAAGGCCGGAGCACTTCAATTTGAACTATATCTGAATATCTCAGAATTAGACACAGAACAAGAAAATCAAACACTCTAGAAAATGTCTCAATTTAATATAAACGGATTTTAATGATGATTTGTTCCTTAAAATTAATTAACTTTCGAGTTCAATAAAACGTACTCTCCCAACACTCTGGGTAACTCACATAAACCTATTACAGCGGGATAAGTCGCGACCTAGCTTTATAATAAATCAACAATGTAAGTGTTATATAAGTTCCTTCTAGAATGAATTACAGTATGAAGATGTCTAAATCAATCAAAATCAAAATTAGGCAGAGGCATTCATGCATGATCCTTAATCCATCCCAATGACCGCTGGTGTTATCGTTGAGTTTAAAACGTGGGCGGAGACCGCATGAACTTTAAAAATAACTTACCGATCTTTGGGAAATTATATACTTTGCTCCATAGATATGAACCATTCAAGTTACCTACTATCTGCAGGAATCTAAAACTGCTTGCCACATTTTGTGAAAGAACCAAGCCAACTACAAGTACATTCCTTATTTAATTATGGTTCAACGAAAATTTAAACACTTACTAAACCTCACTTCAAGATCAAATTCTGTCCAATACAGTTGTCTTCACACTTACCTTAAAGAAAAACATTATAATTTAATTGACATACCCACCATTATTACTGCAAGAGGCTCTCCCATGGTTTTGACCTTCAGGAGTACAGCCACAATGTTTCTTCTGCCTTCAAAGAACACACCTTATTAAAGATTAAAGAAACAGATATACACTGTGGTATTAAAAAGAATAAAGTTCACAGATGCCCTGGTAGACTCTATTACTGCTACCATCCTTAAAATAGATTAATCATGTTGAATGAATTCAAACAGTAACCCCACAAAACCCAGACAATCTGACTCCAACAAATAATCAACAACCCTCTCACATCCAAACTATCTTTCAAATGAAAATCTTCACAGGAACAAACACTAACTTATATGTACTACTAGGTAGTGAATCAGAGAATCCAAGCAATAACATATACTGCTACTAAACCAATCTCTCAAACCAATAATACTCAAGATCATTCATTAGATACATATTGTACTAATCCTGAGAAACAATACAGGCCAAACTCTTTTCACAAAAGAAGACAATATGACTAAACCATCTAACGAGCAAGGAAAACCATGATGAAGGAAAATACACTTAAAAATTTCAAAACAATCTAGCTATAACAAATCTCACCCAGTTTAAAACCAATGATGCTTCATCATTCGTGTTGTTAAATCTAATAAATCAAAACAAAGTGATCCACAAACTGTCTCTAATTTTCAATGTCAGTAGTAACCAAACCTAATCAGATGAAAAGACTTATCACTACATTAACCCAAAGTCAGCATAATTAATTAGCCAGCACAGTTATGAAAACTTAAAAATGACCAGATCTAAAATCAAACCAAATTCTTACATAACAATAATAAAACACTTTCATTAAAAGTACAGGAAAAAGAAAACAATGATCACTAAACTTAAAACTCAGAAACCAACACAACAAATAATTAAAATACAAATAAGAAAATTGGTAAGAAAATCAATTCGCTCAGATAAATCGCTCGATGATACACCATCCAATACATTATTCACTACTCAATTCGGGCTAGCAAACAAATCTCAGACATATCCAGCACAAAGCTTCACAAATCCATAGAAAAAAGAGGAAAAACCATGGATCCTATAACCATCGATACCATTGATCCATCTGACGAATCTCAGACATTTACACGTTATCATCAGACAATCGAAGACTTCATGGATGCATTTCCTCAACCAACAAATATATCACCAATCCATCCACAAGTTCAATCACAAGACTCTGATTTCCAAACAACATCAGAACTCATTAACATGGAGATGCCCCACATTGACTTGGTACACTTTGCTGAGGACGGTTTGGATTAATCTATCATGTTCTGGTAAAATTAGCTGGTGCATTAATATTCGCGGCATCAACTCAATTCGATAGAGTTCATTAGCTACAAACTGGCTCTCACTCAACCTCATACTACTCCTCTTTTGCGGGTGAGAATGGAAATATCACCTTACAAGACTGATCATAAAAATATTATCTCTTCTCTCAGCTCTTGGATTTACTGAATTTTCCATAGGCCGTCTTCTGCTTCTCAGGTGGAGCTCTACATTCTTCTCAGTGCAAGTCAACACCACCAAACAAGTTTTAGCATTCTATTCCTAGATGCCAATATTATTGTCATAGAAGAAATACTATTGGGGTTATCCGATCATCGAATGGCTATATATATACAGCCAAAGACACCTTCTCAATATCTAAAAATAATCCTGACATCCTAAATGCCACTGTAACGCTAACAGAGCCTCCTCCTACTATTCTTCTGTGTGAGATTTACATCACATACAATGATTCTTAATAAGAGATTTTAGACTAATAAATCGCAGATTAATGTGTGTGGAGAGGGCTTTCCTCCTGAAGCCTACTCTTTTCTATACTAAAATTAAAAGTCCCTGATTGATTTGGTTTTCTACACCTCAGACCTCCATTTCAACCTTTGATGCAGCCTTGGTCTCTGTTGCTTTTCTTGAATTAAGCATAATAATCTTACAACTTACACCTATTGCAATCCCTACACCCATTGATGGACCTGGTGTAAACCATGCTATGATCACCTAATCCAACAGACCGTTTATAGTGTCTGAGGCATACATCCTTTTCCAGAAAATAAACATCCTTTCCCTGCCTGCTGAGGAGGGCTGTTTCCTTTCCTTCTGCTTGGAATACTTCAGTCCATATTAAATCACCACACCAGGAAAATCAAAGGACCTAATGGCCTTCTAAAATGACCTAACAGACATTAATATACAACTTCAAGCATCACAGTAAAACTTCACAAATACAGAAAAAATTATCTTCCTTAAAAATCTCTACAAATCAAGCAAAAGTCCCTTGCAGAATATATATCCATCAAGAGCTAAAGTGTTTCTTAGCACAACAACACTGTTGGATCGAGAGACTATCTCGAGATGGGCACTGGGATACAATAAAAAACAAATCACTCCCTTATCCATTACCACTAATGGAACTAACTGCTGGCTTTCCAATGATGCAGTGCACATCAGCAAAGCAATTCTGCCAATCAATGCAAAAAGATATTCTCCTATAAACAGCTGGTTAGATGCTGGTGACCTCGGCGAACATGGCATCACGGAAATCCAAATCAAAAAGAAGATAACATCTCCGCCTCGACGGCGTTCATCCTGGCCTTCATGGCACTCCAAATCTCCCTTCTCAAACACCTCAGTCAATTAACGTATCGCCAATTATTAAAAATGATTGACTCACCTTAGCACTCCTGCAACAGAAGCATAACAATATCTACACTCAGTAGTACCCCGTGCCTGTTATAAAAAACCATTTAAACCACTAAACGGCATTAACAGTATCCGGCCAATTTCCATGATCCCATTGTTTATCAAGATAATTGAGTCATTGTCAGTAAAAGATCAAATCCAAACTTCTGTAAATTCTTCGCCATATCTGCATCAAACCAATACGTACTAAAAGAGAGTCATCAACCTCGGCTTGCTATGTCCAAATGGAACTACCCTGCCTTACTAATTACATCAGAGGACATCAGAAATCAAAATCCTATCGTTTGTCCAGCTGGATGTCGGTGGCAGCATTTGATTCAGTCCAGATAAATAGTCCTTCTGATATTCTGTTGAAAATACGTACATTCCAGCTGGGATTGTATAGACGACCTAAAATCTAACTAAATAAATAGAGAGATTTTTCCTCTCTATTTGATGACAAAGATCACACCAGGTTCAAGTCATAGCTAAGTCATGATCCTCAAGGATCCCTACCAGTGCCTTCTTCTTCTTCACATGCGTACGTTAACAACCCTCTTCTGATGGATATAGAAAAACCTGCCTGAATTTTCCTCTTCAATAATAAAAGCTTTCAGTGTCATATCTGCACATACTGATGATATCATGGTCACGCTTTTCCGCACCAATAAATACCTTCCTAATCCTAATGAACATATTGGGAAATGAAATACAGCTTTGTAAACTTGACCTACAATAAATAATGGACATTGAAATTCCTTCCTATCTGTGAAGATAATGTCTGTAAACCAAATTAACTTCTCCCTTCTTCTGCAAAAACCTCAAAGATACCGTAGGTTTTCCAATCTACGTTGAAACTCCAACTGCAATGGCAAGAGAGATCTCAAGACGCAATCCTTCAATTCAACTGAAGTTGTCACCATCACTCACTTTAATTTCAGAGTACACCTTTCATTATATGGACAAGTGTTGGCCTCTTAAACATGATCATAATGCCAAAAATCTCATATTATCTTCCATTCGTTAAAATGCCCAAATAGTTTCAAAATAAAATTAACCTGATTATTATACACTAAACTTTCTGGAGAGGAAGGACAGTTGTTATTAGCTTGCGAGGTATCCAATCTACTACTGCGTAAGTTCAATGGACTGTCATTCCACTCAATGTTAAAGCAATCATTTTACAGAAAACCTGACAACACTTCATGATAATCTGATCCCTCCTGTGATACTCTAACATTATTAAAAGTTACACCAGCAGATCGTCCTCCATCCCTCTTCCGTGTCTATGGATAGCATCCCTAATACAACAACTACAACTTTATAACCCGATAACATCCTTTTTAATCTTTAGTCCAAAAAAAATCACCTATGGGAAGCATACAATATAATCAACTATAATCAACAATCCATTAAAACCAGCCTAAAAATAACCAACCAAAGACTCATTACACACTTCAAAAGATGGAGTCTGGAACCCAAATTCCTTGACTTCATCATTAAAATAAATCTTAATGCGCTTACCCACGAATTGGTTTCTTTATCACCGAAGAGGTTTTACCAGCATTGACCATATGTGGTCTTGTGTGCTCGTGAAGATGAAACCATAGACTGCAGATGGCATAATCGGTGCCCAAGACTTAAAACTCTAAAAGATATAATTATAATCAATTCCCAACATAAGACCTTGATATGATTTTCACTCGAAAATGCCATTCATAATGGGTTTTTTTCAATAATAAGGCTTTCTACCTTTGTCCTTTATTCCATATGGATAGTGAGATGCAAAGTCTCTGTGAATTACCCCGCCACAACTACATTTATTGTTCTATCAAACGCTCAAAAAATCAAGAAACGTGACCTCAGCTCCTTGCCTCCAGTAAAGCCTTTGCTGACACCTGGTCTTTAATTGCTCTTTCCTCTTTTTCCTGATTATCAATTCCCCTATACTCAGCATTATAGAATAGTCATTTATAAAAAAAGAAAATATTCATGTTTATATTAAAAATGTTAGTCATCATTAAACAAGTTCTTTGAATCTCTTCTACCATACCTAACCACATAAGAGTATAACATTGTGCTCTCATATTATAATCACAGCTAGACGACATATAGAATATTTATATAATCATATTATTGTACAATTTATTCATTTATTTATCTTATTAGTATGTAATTAAATATTATTGTTAATAAAATTTTATTGA
>JAQFVV010007697.1:0-65399 GCA_028023455.1 Epiperipatus broadwayi
CTTCAGATCCATTGCTTCACTATATTGAAAATTAGTGAATAGGCAGAATACTATTCATACAATTACCAAGAGTAGGTGTAGATTTGACAGCCCCAATTAATAATAAATCAAATTGTTAGCTATTCAAAAATTCATATTAAGTTGAGCACCAGAAATTAATTGAGCCATGATTGATGGATCTTTAACTCTAAGAGCTTACAACTCTATTAGTGCACCAAATTATGCAGACATAGTTTAATGCACTGGTAGAGGGATGGATTTTACAATTCAAGTTCATGGATCACATTTCAATTGTCATTTCTGCAATTCATACTTTATATACATTGACAAACTATAAAACAATCGATTGTATAATAATAATAAATTTGAAATGTAATAGTTATGCATATTACATAGATTCATTATTCTGCCTTACCTGGCTTATTTTCCTGAAATTAAGTTTTAAGTTAAGAATACTTAATTTGAGAAGAACTTAGAAAAACAAAAAAATAAGCACTCAATATTTGAAAAGTCAAGTTATATTTTTATTTTCAAATGATAACAATAAATTGATGCTATAAATATTTGTCAGTAAAAAGTTCTTGAAATTTAGAATACATAATCTTTTTTTAAATAAGAGTGACAGTTTGCTATTTTATGAAAACAACTTAAAACGTCAGTAAAAAAAACAATATTTATATAATAATAATAAAGAAAAAAGCTACTATATAAGCAAATAATATAAACAGTGGTAATTGTATTTTCCTATTTTATCATTAAAAAAAAAAAAACAATATTGAAGCTTTTAGAGTAATTAAAATATAAAGAAATCGCAGTTCTTAATTTGTATTATATATATATTTTAAAACCGATTAATTTGTATGGCAAAAAATGAGAATACGATTTTTGGCTTTATTTAGTACAATCCCCTAAATCACACGTATATATTAAACTTTATAAAATTAACATACATTTACATACTTTTTGCTCTGATTTTTCTTTAAGAGGTACACTGTTTCATCTTAAGTTTGGTCACCTACATAAACATTAAAATTTAAATTAGTAAAAACTATTTTATTTATGTTGTTTTATAAAGTTCAGATCTTAAAAGTAATATTTTTGTTTATCTACCAATAAACATGTATGGTTATTGATTATTATATGTTGGACTATAATATTAAATGTTGAATGTTTTAAAAACACATTCGTCATTTAATATTAGACGATGAAAGTAATCCATTATATCAATTCTAAAATGCCATCATTACAAACCTTCAGATCAATCCTATGTGTGACTATAGATTTAATATTTAGTAGGATGTTTTTAGGTTCTAAAAATGGACTTGTAGAGTTTCTAGAAAGAGAATTTTTTAAATCAATAATCAAAAAATGGGTTCTTAAAACAGGCAAAACTCTCTATATGTATTGCCACTCAGTGCAAGCCAGAGTAATGAATGGATGTCAGAAGGCTTGTGCATAAATCCCCATCTAGTGCCTACTAGTTTCTGGCTTGTAGCTTTCGTCACTGAGGAGTCTTGGTCTGGGGATATTGGATGAGAGTTTTTCCTGTTTTAATAACAGTTATAAACAAGCATAATAAATGGTGATCATGTGATGTTTATTGGCAAAAGTAGGTCTTGCACATCAACCTGTACTTTATTTCTTGTCTTACTTTTCACATTTTAGAATATGATTGAAAAAATAAGAGATAAAAAATGTTGACTGAAGATTAGAAATGAGTTTAACAATGAGTTTTAGAAGAGTAGAGCAAAAATAAAAACAGTTTGAAAAATATGTGGAATTTGCTTTTTAATAATTAAAAAAATATCTTTTTTTCTTAAAAAAATATAAAACATATTTAGATTTTTTTTAAATTATAAATTTATCTGTTGTATTCTTAATAAATTAAATTATTAATTGGGTTTAAATGCTACTTATATATTATTTTAAAGACATCACTTAAGTTATTTATATACTTGTTTGAAGGCAATTTAAATTAGTTAGGCTTAAATATTGTGTCTAGTGGCTATACAATTTCTGAATGAATACATTATATATAAAAATGCTCATTTCAAACTATTTAGTATGGAATAAAGTGCCATATATTATCAGACTGTGTTTGCATAATAATATTACAATTTAGAATTTGGCTATTATACATTATATATATATATAGCATCTTATATCTTACTTTCACATTGATGTAATAATAAGAACTTAAATACTTTCATTTATATATAATAATTTATCACTATATATATATAATCTTGTAAAATATATAACTACTGATATTTTTAAAAAAATAATGTTTGCCCTTAACTATGTAAATACGTTACTATGTGTCATGGCAAAAACATGAGTTGTTATAAATGATTAATTAAAATTGTAGAAAGAAATAGAACATGTGAAATCATAGAGCAAAATAAAACAAATTAAAGGTGCACTTTTTGCCCATCAAATCAAAAGTAAAAATAATAAAAAATGAGGATAAAACCTAGAAGTGATGAGAACTAATTGGATGGCTTTAAATTTAATTGATTATTTTTATGAATTTGTTTGATTGCTTAAAAATCTCCATGGCATCTGTGGTGATGGTTGTTGCTTTAATATAAACATAGCAAAGTAACATATTGTATCCTATCAAAAAATATTTTTATTAAGGTATGAAATACTTATAAAACATTATATATATAAAAAAATAGATATATTTGAATCCTATAACATTAAGTCAATATTTTTCACTGAATAATGTTCTGATCAAATCTAAATATGTATCACCTTAAAACTTAAAAAATATATGCAATCTCCTGCAAAGTGCCCCAAACCACATATATAGGAATGAATAACTATTACATTAGTGCAAGAAGAGATGAATATAATAATGCAGTAAAAAGTCATCATCATTTTTTTACTTACTCTTCATATCTTAGACAATGGCCATCATACAGATTTTTCCAAAATCAAAGTCCTATCCATATGCAGCAACCATCAGCAAAAAATATTTAGAAAAGCTTTAGAGATTATGCAAAGATCAAATTGTGTTAATAGAATTAGTGAAATAACATCTACATGAAATAGTTTTCTTACTTTTACATAATTTAATAAAAGAGTATTTCCTAAATTTAAATCCAACAAATCAATCATTTTTGTCTCAAGTTTGATATGTATCCTTTATTTATTTACTAATTTTTTTATTTTGATAATCTTCATACTTCCTCTTTCTTTTTATTCTTCATATAAATAAAGATACAACAAAAGACAAATGACCCCAAGATGCATTGCACGCTGAACCAGCACTCATCACTTGGCCCAGGTCACCAGCTCTCATATATATCTTTGTTATATGAAGAGTATTTGTTTCTATAGTTCTTAATTATATATTTATAACAGCCTTTTGTGTTTGCAATGATCGTATGCAATGATCGTATAAGGCTAGTGATACTTTTTCTGAAATATCAGTAGTTATATATAGTAATATTTTACCTGGTTAAACCTAAGAGTTACTAAGAATTGATATATATATATATCTGAGCTTGTATGTATAAAAAGTTGAGAATTTTACAAATCATTATGAAGGCAAACAAAATTTATAGTGTCAATAATAAAAAAGGCAGATAAATCATTTCTTTGATAACTGCCATAAACTATAGAAATCTTTTTGGTGACACATCCCTAGAAGAGATCTTTATTCTTCATGATAAGAAAAATGATCTTTTCAGAATATCATATATCACTAAAATAAATGACAATGCACAGGACTTAAAAAAACACAAATTAAATATGATTTTATCTTTACAAATAATCTTATACAGGTTGAACATGATTATTTTGAAACATTTATTCTTCTTCTTTACAGATTCTAAAAGTTTACAAAAATGAACAAAGTTTCTCAAATACATATCTGTAATTATAATGATAAAATAGAAAAATGCTTAAAAATTAAATTTAATATATATAATTTTTTTCTACAGTACAGGCTTTTCATACCTGCTCTCCAATATGTAATATATCAGGGGTTTGAACTCAGACTTTCACACGACCCTCAACTATCCATGCTATCTCATACTGCTGGTACACATGCTGAAATGGTGATTGTTTATCTTTTCAACAAGCGTATGATCAAGTGTTTCAGCAGTATGAGGTAGTATGGATAGTTAAGGGTCACGTGAAAGTCTGAGTTCAAACCCCTAATATATTGAATTTAATATAGTAATATAATTTAATGAATAAGCAAATGTTAAAACATCTAACGACTAAACAGGTTTGGTTTGAAACATGAAATAATTTATTTGAAGCTAAGTACTTTCGATACCATATAGTATCTATCGTAATAAAAAAAAAAAAGAAAAGGAAACGGAGTTGTCATCATTAGTGAACATGATAATTAAATAAAATAAATAAATTTAAATTCATTGCTTGCATTTATTTAATTACAATTATATTCTCTGTGCTAAGTGGCAGAAATTTATAATTGTAATGATCATCTTTAGATATATAAAAGTGACCAGCAAAAAAGAAACAATATTAAAAAAGATTTCTATAAATATTGTTTAATTTATTAGTGAATATTAAACAAATTAATTAAATAAAAATATTAATAAATTTAAATATATTATATACAATAGAGCCACAAACTACCCTATATTTAGTTCTGAACCCTCTTCACATAGAAGTGGATATAGTATATAATAGCACGCATTTTGCTAATAAAAACATTGAATAGAATAGACTACATACAATGAAGCTGCTAACTACATCATATTTTGTTTCAAGGCTCCCTCCCATTCAATGTATGTAGCGTACAATAGTTTATTCTTTGTAGATAAACATTTATTAGAGTAGAATATTTATTGTTTATTACATTGAACACTCATAATTATTCATTCCCTTGAGAAATGGGTCTAAGGCTTCATGCATTATAGGTACATGAATTTCATTATGTTTTCAGATTTGTTTTTAATTTTCAACAGCAATTTTGGGAATTGTCTGTAGACCACTAATAGAAGGTTAATTTGTATCCATTCTTTTCATTTTACTTCTAGGCCTACTTATATGAGACTCTTTCCCAGAGTAAAAAGTTGACCTATTATGAATAAGATCCCTCAAATATTTTGCTATGCTGATGTCACACAGGTCATTTACAGAATAATGGATTTCCCTAAATATTTTAATTATGGTGTCAAGACTTCTTTCACTATATTGCATTAATTAGATTAATATAGTAAAATATTAAAATGAATTTCAGTAATGTTTAGGACTTATAAAAGAATTCAAAATAATTTACAATTTAACATAGCATAGATTTATAAAGTGTTATTAAATTAACTTACAATAAATTAAGTTAAAGAAAAATTTTCCTTTACATTTTTTTATACTTAAATACATTAAATGGCTGAAACTTTAGCTTCACTGGCAAAGCCAAAGGTTACAATATATATAACACAAACACTTTCTTTATGTATGTATAAACTAAATTTTAAATATTAATAATAATATAATTATTAATAAAAAAATTGAGGAAGAGACAGTTACATATATTTTACTGTATGTTCACTCATGCATTCACTGAAGCAAAAAAGAAAATAAAAAAAACTAACTACCATACTTACTTTTAAAATATAGTAAATTAAATGATTTTCCAACTTTTTTCTCTTAATATAAACATAATAAATCAGAATAATTATCATATTGTAAAGAATGTTCATCAAAACACAACAGTAATGATTAGATAATATGGTGACATAAAAAATTAGCATTAATAAGAGTAATATGATGATTAATAAGATTAATATGGTAATATAGTGATTTCATATTACCAAAACTTTTTGAGCCACAAGTTGTGTCATTTCATAAACACATTTGAGGCCACAAAAATTAAAAATGCCTCAAATGCTTTTATGAAATGATAGATTACTTTATTTTTTAACTTTTTAGTTGTTTATTTATATAAAAGCATTATTTAAAAATATTTTTTTAATATTGTTTTTTTTTTTTTACTTTTTAGTTATAACTAAAACATATAATTTCAATTTAAATAAAATATTTTTTTTCATCAGTCTCTTTTAAACATCTTTGTTCATGTGCAATATTATCATTACAATGTTGTTGCAGTCATTTTTCAATAAACATTATTCTATAAATGTTAATATATATGTTAATTCTAATATTTTCACAGATAAAAGATATATTATTATTATTATTATTATTATTATTATTATTATTATTATTATTATTATTATTTGTAGGATATTCCATGTAGTGAAAAAGCTAAATGCTGATGTTTCAGTACAATATCAAGTACCTTTCTCAGAGCATCCTGAGGAAGGTACTTGATATTGTACTGAAATGTCAGCATTTAGCTTTTTCACTACACGGAATATCCTGCAAATAATAATAACAATATGACATATATATATATATTAATTTAATTAATAAAATTAATTAAGTATGAGTTAAATCAATATTAACAAAATTTTATTCTATGAATGTAAAATTTCCATTGGCTCAGTTGCTAAAGAAGTTTCTAGGGAAGCATAAAGATGTGGGTTCAAGTTCTAAACAGGAATTGATTTTTTTCATTGTTAATTAAATAATGTGGATATACTGCAAAAACACAGCTCGAGTGTGTTAATATAAAACCATTTAAAATAGATAGCTAAGAGAATAAAAATGCAATGGAGATTATTTAATCATCTAAATTTTACAAATGATATTGTTTTGTAAATAATGATCCAGAGCTTCAAAAATGTTGCAAGAATTATTTGATTAAAGTAAAAAAAATAGGACTAAAATAATGTTCCATGGATTTTCTCAGAAAAAAAAAAGATAATTACAAATTAGAAGCAAAACAAGAGAACAACTACAAATACTTTGAACAGATTATTAATACAGAAGAATTAAATTTGGATTGAATGCTTTGGGTAGAAATAAGTTAATATTAAAAAGAAATATGTTTATGTGAATGAACAAAAAGTTTTTAAGAGATGTGTTTTATCAAATCACAATTCTGAATCTGACACTTAGATATTTAATAGAAAGCAATATAAAAAATTCAGAGCACCCAATGAAAATATAGAGAGATGTATGTATGTGAATAGTAAGAAGGACCAAAACTGAAATGCTCAGATGAGATATCAATCAGGTAATATTGATATTATTACTAAAATTAAAAGATTGAAAGAAAGCTAGCTTGAACAGATTTCTAAAAGAGATTGCAATGAATAGACAGTTGGAGTTTTAAACTGTATTACAAGAGATTTAAAAAACCAAGAAGAAAAAAAAGCATGTGAGATGAATAGCCAAAGGAAAGAAATTTATTAGTATGTTGTGGAAAAGAAAGGCTATGAATCAGAGAACTGGATTAAATTTGGAAAGATCTTTATTGTATAGTATACTGATAATAATTAAAAATGATGATTGTAAAAATTGTCTTGATATTTAACTTGCATTGTTTAAATTGATTGAAAATCTTATAATGAAATCTTGAAATTAAAAAAAGATAAACTATTTTAATACTCATAAGAATCTGATACCTCTTCAATCAGTAAGAACTATTATATTTTTATAGTCCATACATCAATACTCGTCTTACCAATAAGATTATCTTGTGGATTAAATTTGGAAAGATCTTTATTTTATAGTATACTAATAATAATTAAAAATGAGATTGTAAAAATTGTCTTGATATTTAATTTTTTTTTTTAAAAAAAAAGTCACATTTACATTATATTGATGAGTTATTTATTAGCAGGGTCCAACTGAATTAACTCATGTTGAGTAATATAATTAATTAATTACATTAAGAAAAATGATGTCAATCATAAAAGTATATTTTAAATAAATCATTGCCTACTTTATAAAATTGACTTTACTAATTAATATTTGAAAATGAACTCAATTGTATTTGCATTGTTTAAATTGATTGAAAATATTATAACCAAATCTTGAAATTAAAAAAAAAAGAAACTATTTTAATACTCATAAGAATCTGATACCTATTAAATCAGTAAGAACTATTATATTTTTATAGTTCATGCATCAATACTCATCTTACCAACAAGATTATCTTCTGGCTTTTATTCTCTAACTAATAATAGATGAACATTTATTAAATAGATGACTGGAGTGACTACTGGTTAAATACCTGAAAAATATTTTTTGGCCTATTTATAAAAATAATTTTTTCTTTTAAGTTTACCTAACTTGACTTGAGTTTTGGAAATAGCAGCTAATCTCCATTCTGTGAAAATATAACTTGAATAAAAAAATCAAAGTGACTGAATATTGAGACTAAGATGGTGATATGTAGTTTATGAGCTCATACTATTGTATGATATCCATACATGCAGTATATATTGAGTCTTTTTTTAATTTTATTATAAAACTTGACAGAAAAAATAGATATTAATTTCTTGCAAGACTGCTTTAATAATTGGTATTGTTCAAATATTTTTAGTCTTATTAACAGTCTTATTGCAAAAAAAATTAACACTTAGAGAATGCAATAGTTAGTCAATCTGAACTATAAAAACTTTGGGAAAGTTTAAGACTAATATTGAACTTAAAATTTCAAGTTAGTTAGTGATGTGGTTATAATTTTTAATCCCTATACAAAATTTAAAAAAAAGTCCTATTTTAACATTTATACCATATATTTTATAAATTTTATAATATATATATATATATAGATATATATATATATATAATATATAGAAATAATATATATATATATATATATATATATATATATATATATATTATTTCTAATATTCTCATGGATATGATGAATTCATAGTATTATTTCCAGGAGCTTCCATGTAATAAAAATATAACAGCTAAATAGCTGATGTTTCAGTACAATAATAAGTACTTTCCTTAGAGCATCTTCTTTCTCAAATCATAAGAATGTTTATGCTGAGATTTATGTGTGAATAAATGGCTGATGAATTAGATTTTTCTCTAACTACCAAAATGTGTTCTTTCTTTCTTATGTTTGTTCTATTATTGATCTGTTCAGGTATGAATGTAAACAAACTCCTCATGTAATTTATATACACCAATGACATTCCAAAGGAATTTTATCTTTAGGGTGTGGAAATACATCATTAATTTTTTAAAATGTAGTATGAATTGTGTGGAAATACATCATTAATTTTTTAAAATGTAGTATGAATTGTGTGGAAATTAATTTTCTTTAAAATATTATAAATTTTATCAGTTACTCCCTTTATATATGGCAGAACAATCTTAATTTTTGAAGTATCAAAATCTTTTATATTATTATTATTATTATTATTATTATTATTATTATTATTATTATTATTATTATTATTATTATTATTATTATTATTATTATTATTATTATTATTATTATTATTATTATTATTATTATTATTATTATTATTATTATTATTATTATTATTATTATTATTATTATTATTATTATTATTATTATTATTATTATTATTATTATTATTATTATTATTATTATTTGTTTAGATTTAATTGCTAAAGCAAAGTTTCAGTTAAAATTGACAAGTAAGAATAGAAGAAGATCTCTTTGGGTGACAGATGCTGGTATGTAAAATTAATCAGAGAAATGTGTTAAAATCTTTGGATGGTTCATCAGATGTTTTAAAAAACTTAATGTTGAAATTAAGTCTGATATTAGAAAGTTGAAGTTTAGATATTATCAAGAATTTCTTAATGATAAAAATGTTTCTTTGAAATGGAGAACAATAAATTCTTTGATTAAAAATCTTCTCCTGATCGTATTAAATGTATTAAATATAATGAAAGTTTAATTGAGTTACAGAATAATGAAAAATATTTAGCTGATCGGTTTAATGAGTATTTTGTAAATTTATCGATGCATGATGTGCCTGAGCAGATTTTGTCTTCTTATTCAAGTTTGAATTCTTCCGATCTATTCTGATGTTTCTGAATCTCAGTTGTCTGTAGCAATTGATAGTTTAAGAAATGTCACTTCTTTTGGACTAGATGGTATAACACCTAAGATGCTTAAAGAAAATAAGGTTGCATTTTTGCCTGTTTTAGTTCATTTATTTAATTTATCTTTGCAGTCTGGATCATTTCCAGAATGTCTGAAAGTTAATGTTATTACTCCTGTTTAGATCGGAAGAGCGTCTCTTATGGTCAATTATAGGCCAATTGCTATTATTTCTGTTTTTTCTAAATTATTGGAAATGATTGTTAGGGATCAAATGTTGTCATTTCTGTTTAAAAATAAAATTTTATCTGACTATCAATATGGTTTTCTTCCTGGAAGAAATACATTAGATGCTTTAAAACATCATGTTCAGTATTTAACATCTTCATTGGATCAGGAACTTAAAACATTGGCTATTTATCTTGATTTATCTAAAGCATTTGATTCTGTTAATCATAATATTTTGATTAAGCGTTGCTACTTGTATGGTTTTTGTGGATCTATTGGTAGTTGGTTGGAGAGTTATTTAAATGATAGGAAACAGTTTACTAATATTTATGGTACTATCAGTGATGTTGTCTTGATTAATTCTGGAGTTTCGGAAGGTTCAGTACTTGGTCCTCTATTGTTTTTAATTTATATTAATGATTTATTTTCATTGAAGTTACATTCTAAGATTTTTGGTTTTGCTGATGATATTGCTTTATCTTGCAATGCTGTTTCTTATAATCTTCTTGAAAAATTAGTGAATGAGGATTTGGACTCAATTGGTAAATGGTTGGCATATAATTCATTGTTGGTCAATTTAGATAAAACAAAAGCTATTCTTTTTTCTTACAAGCGTACTTTTTTTTCTCTTAAGATTAAAATTTGCTGTAAGTATATTTTGCATTATAATAGTATATGTACTTGTGAGAATATTCCTTTGGTAGATAATTATTGTTATTTGGGAATATATATTGACTCCAGATTGTCCTGGACAAATCACATTACCTATCTTTGTCAACGGTTACATAATTTAAACTATATGTTTTATTATTTAGTTAAATTTCTTCCTAGGTCTGCTCTCATTTTTATTTACATTGCCTGTTATCAGAGTATTTTATTTTACAATATCATTATTTGGGGTAATGATCTTCTCCACATATTTTATCTTCTTTGCGTGTTTTGCAAAATTATACTTTGCGCATTATTTTTGGTAGATCTCGTTCCTCTTCTGTTCGAGATATTTATATTGCATTTGGTTTATTTGATGTAAATCACTTATATCAATATAGAGTTATTTTTGATATTTTTTGTGCTAAACCTTTTCTGAATTCTAGAGTTTATGTTCTAAATACTCGTCTTTCTAATAAATTTCAATTACCTTTACCAAAATTTTTTAAGGAATCTAGTAGAAGAAATATGTTTATTCTGGGTCAAAGTTGTTTAATAAATTTGTATATGAATGTTCAATTGATCTGAATAATATTTCTTATATATCATTCAAAAATATTTGTGTCAATGGTTATGTAGTATGTATTAATTTTGGCATTTATTTTATTTATTTAATTAATTTTATTTATTTCCTAAACTGTTCTTTTGAGTTTTTGATTGTATTTTTATTTAATTTATTTTTACATGTAAATTCCACACACAAGATTTTTCTTGTTTGGAGTTTTTAAATATTTGTGATGTACTTTGTTTTATTTCATAGAATAAAATTATTATTATTATTATTATTATTATTATTATTATTATTATTATTATTATTATTATTATTATTATTATTATTATTATTATTATTATTATTATTATTATTATTATTATTATTATTATTATTATTATTATTATTATTATTATTATTATTATTATTATTATTATTATTATTATTATTATTATTATTATTATTATTATTATTATTATTATTATTATTATTATTATTATTATTATTATTATTATTATTATTATTATTATTATTATTATTATTATTATAATAATAATAATATAAAAAAACCCTATTAATAATCCTGTGATTAAAATCATTATGAAGAAGCATTTTTTTAGTAGCATAAATATCTTTGTGAAAATGACTGTCATCAGAAAGTCTCTTAGTTCTATCTAACAATGTTTTTGTTGCTGAAAATAATAGTGCTGGATGGTGATGAGAAAAAAAAAGTAGATATCTCTTAGTGGGTGTTTGCTTTATATATATCCAAAAGATATCTAAGAACCCAGAGGTCATATGTATTACCATAACTTGCTTCATAATATCTATGTCATTGAACACAGTTCTGACAAATATAATTCAATAGATGAAATTATGTCTATGAATATGCCAAAACAAAGTAAACAGCATTTTCAATTCTTTAATTTAACTATTTGACCTAAAATTACCTTCACCCATAAATAGAAAGGGATCATTTAAATGACATTTTAAACAGGAAATTAATTTGAATGAGTTCCAAGATTTTTGTAGACCCTAATATAAAATCAAACAAGATTACAATTCCTGCAACCATATAAAAGCTAAAAAGATAATACTTTTGCATTTTTAGTGATGAACTAAAAGCAGTTGTAGTTTATTAAATATTGTGTTTAATAAAAGAAAAAGAGTTTAATAGTAAATGAGATTTAATGATGATAAATTTATCGAGGAAAAGAAATGTTAATGAACTAGGCTACAACACGGTTTCTTAGATTCATGATTAAATTACAATAAATAAGTTAGTCATGGGCATAAAAATTTGTCACAAATCAATTCAGTGAGACTATAGTGGTATATCATGAAGCAAACCAAAGCAATATGTATGGACCCTGCGGTCATTAGGGAACTCTTGTTTTATATATACAGTATATTTAAAAAACATTAAGTTATATGTTATAAACATTAAAACAGTCAAGCATTGTTAGCCGAAAGGTCAGCGCAGCTGCCTTGCAAGCAAGCAGTTGGTTGCAGACGGTTGTTTCGGGTTCGCCTCCCGGCCGATGCTATGACATATAGGAAAATAGAAAAAAAAAGGACATTTTTCAATTTTGTTTAAGAGTTCCAAAATTCTAGCTATAGTTACTGCAAAGCAAAACAAAGCAATATGTTTGGACTTTAGGGTCGTAGGTGCTTATTTTGTTTTAAATATGTTTTTTTTTAAAAAAGCATTAAAATATATTGAAAAAGGGCATTATTTGAAATTTTGTTTAATGGCCCAACAATTTTAGCTGTGCCACGTGGTCTATACTTTTTTTTTATGTCTATAAAATTTACAATACACTTATTTATGTTAAAATATTATAGACCGAATGTTTTAATAGACGATAATCAATGTCGTATACTAATTTTCAATAAATAATTATTTTCATTTAGAAATTTATTTTTAAAGTACTGAATGAATTTTAACTTATTTTACTATATACATATATAATCTAAATTTTATCTCAAAAATAAAATTTGTTTCATAACCAGTTATTATTAATAATTATTTGAAAGGATGTTTATTTAAAACTAATTTAATGTTAAATTTCGTCAATGGCAGTCATTCTACCAATTATTTGCAACAAATCAAATCTATTTTTATAGTGTAACACTTTTTGCTTACAGTTTTTCATGTTTTTGTTATCAAAATTGCTGTATTAGTTTTGATGAAGTAATATAATGGGTACCAACTTCCTGTTTTCATTCTATAATTTGAAAGTAAATCATTCAGAAGAAATGCAATTAGCAAAAATTTTCAGGTATTAAAAGGTCTCATTTGACTAAATATTCATAATGCTTCAAAAAAAAAACATATGAGTTTATATAATGGTACATATTTTCAAATGTTCCAGATGAGCAGAGTTCCATAAATTTTAAAAGGCATTGATTTCAAATTTATATATGATTTTTTTTTTTTTTAAAAAAAAGCTAAATATGTTTTTTTTTTTAAAAAAAGGATTTATTAAAAATATTAATTATATATGTTGAGCAAAAATTATTGAGATTAGGACATTAAAATAATTAAAATACCAATTCTTTTCTTTTATATACAGCATATAGTAAATATACAGCAATTAGAATATAAGTAAATAAGCGATACGCGATTATAAACCACTAAAATCCACCTATCATTTATATCCATATATATTTTAAATGCGATTTACATTTTTTATTACATATTTAATCTATCAATGGTAATATTTATCAATTTATGTAATGTTGTAAATAAGGCCACACTTATTTTTGCAATGCATATAATACGTTTAATGTTGTGTTATTGATTGTTTATCGATTTAAAAACCGATACTTTAGTCAAGCGTTGTGGCCTAGCGGTTAGCATAGCTGCCTTTCAAGCAGCTGGCCCGGGTTCGCTTCCCAGTCAACGCTTTGACATATAAAAAAAACGATACATTATTGCTCCGGACTTCATAAGAAGTCTGAGCATCAGAATCGATCCTGGGACCTCCAAATCCCAAGTGTCCCAAATTGGACGCTCTACTAACAGCCCAAACCGCTCAGGGGAACAATATTATAAACGCGAATGCATGGTAATTTACATATTGAAAAAAATGAATAAGATTTTATTAAAATATTTGAATAAAAATTATGGGTTGCTATTCTAGGATAATTGGCGGATATTCAATATCTCTAGCACACCAGATGAAGCTGTTAATTTGAAACGCATGCACAATTTGGTAAAGGCTGATCTATATTATTTTTAAGTTTAAAGCTTACAAGAGCAATAGAATAAACTGAAATCTGCATATTGTTTATGTATATATTATATTTCCCCAGCTTTCAAGATGCTATATTTTAAGATCTTCATACTCAGTTATCTGCAAAAATCAATTTGGTTATTTTTTGGAAGCAATTCTACTGTCTTCTCTTCCTACTTTCTTGAACATTTCTAGCTTTATTTATTTATTTATACATTAGTATTTGTCTTTAATTCATTAACTTACTTTTATTTACATTGTGCTAATGTTCATTAATTATTTTAACATCTTCTTATAATTTATTTATATGAACAATCCAATTTTTTTGTGCTTTTGTAATATTCTTAATAAATTTTTTCTCTTTAGGACATAACACTGCTAATGCTATCTTCCCAATTTTCTTTTATATTTTCTAAAAGTATATCCAAAGCTCATTACTAATTTTTATTAGTCTTTCATTAGACTAGGAATTATCCAATAATGAATAATAATTCTGTAGTGTAATTTTTACTATATTAAGCTCACTAAAGGTAGAAAGTGGTTTCTACCCATTTTTAACACCTTGTGGAGGGATATAATGATAAACATATAACCAAAGACATGCAAAAATTTCTATGATTCCCAAGGTACAAATTTCATGTTGAAGCAGCACTCATCACTTGCTTAGACCACAATCTCTTACACATATTGTTGTCATTGTTCAGTATATATATCAGTGATGAAGTGTGATTTTTTTAGGAACAGAAGCACATTTCTTTTTTTATAATGTTTTTATTTGACTTGCCACAACAATTTTTACATAAGACCTTCTATATATATATATATATATATATATATATATATATATATATATATATATATATATATATATATATATATATATATATATATATATATATATACACACATCTAAAAAAATCTGAAACTCTCTTATTTGTAAACCAGAGAATATATTATCAATATATTTTTATCTTCCAAATCGTTTTAACATTCTTAAAAGTTTTAACAGTAAATTAGATCTTAGCATTGTTTGAACTGCTTATAATCAACTGAGAATGCATTAGTCAAATTCATTCCTTATGTATATAAAAACTATTCAACTATTGGTTAAAAAATTGAAAGTGAATTTTTTAAATTGAATTTTAATTAAAGCTTTTGAAAGTTTTAGTGAATTTTTTTATGGAAATACTCATTCCATTCAATACATGGATGCTTCATCCCTGATATATGTATTATAGTAATGGTATAAAAAAACAGATGAAACAGAAGTGATGGAAAATTATCATCATCAAACTCAAGTCAAAATATAAAATTGAATATAAATTTAAATATAAAAAGAATAAGCATGAGAGATCAGCACAACTAATTATATTAAGTAACTATACATTCATAAGAATTACACAAAAGCAATAATAATTATTCATTATCATGAATGATCAACAATAAAAATAAATCAACAATTAATCTTGTGACTGAATTTGAGATGTGTCTACTGTAAACCAGGCTAATTATTTAGCTCTTGTCAGCTTGGGGCAGATTATTTAAACCATAATTTGGATGTACAATTTAAGTGATAAACCATAAAAATACAACAGTAAAATAATTAATGCTGGGATACTAAAACATGTTGATCATCATCAATGCTCTGATCCATTTAGAGCCATTAATGTACTGGCCAGCTATAAACTTAATTTGTAATAAATAGTAAACTGAATAAAATATAGTGTGTGAACTTTAAAGAATATCCCTTTTGCACCAAACCAAGATCATTATCAAACGGATGTCCATAAATAATAAATATAAACTCCTTTTATATAACAGACCATTATGCATGAATTTAGCTCAGGAAGACAAGCTCTATAACTGTTATTGTGAACAAGAGATATAATACAACATATAATAATTTATATTTTAGGATTAAATAAATTCACTGGAATAAATTTAAACAATGAAGTATAAATTTATTAATAACAAATTAAATCAAAGTCTGCTGAATATGGGTATACATTTAAATTAAATCCTCTGATTTTGATTAATACCAAAAAGAAATCCACGATTACATCAAAATTTATGTATATGTTCTAATAGGTTTACATGAAAAACCTATCTATCAGCATACAGACATGCAGTATAATAATTTATGAACATATTTGAATTGCCATAAACCTATAAATAAAATTTATTTTTATAATTATAATGATTGATTTAACATATATGTCTGCAAGACACTTATGCACATAAGCACACAGTTGTGCTGTATTATATAGGAATTGCCATATAATGATAAAATATAAGCTATCACATTTTAATGATACATAAATAATGATTGATTTAACATATATGTGTGTACACATGGAAATGTGTGCACATGCTGGTATTTATAAAAAAATAAACCTAATAAACCATATTATATTTTCTTAATACACAATTAATTCAATGCCAAAAACATAAAATGCACACATATATAAGAACACAGACATGCGGTATAATAATTTATGAACACATTTGAATTGTCATATGCTAATAAAAAATCAATTTGTTTTTAAATAATACATAAATGCACATGTAAGTGTGTATATATAAAAATAATAGAATGAATCAAAGTTATTAATTTATTCTTTATCTAAAGGTAAAAAAAGTTTTTTTTTTTTTACTTTTTAAAAAAAAAATCTTTAACAGCCCTTCATAAAAGATTTGTTTTTCTTTTTTTTTTGTTTTAAAAAAAATAATATCAAATCTTTGATAGGTCGCTCTTGATTAATTATAAATGTCTTTTAAAAAAATACTCCAGCAAGTTTTTTTTTTGTTCCCAAAGCTAGAAAGATTTTTGAAGTTTTCCTTTGTTAATAAAATATACTGGAAATCCATCTTTCTTTTTGTTGAATATTTATTTACAAAAAAAATTGTAATTTAAGAAATTACAACTGCCATTTTCATTAAAGAAATTAATCAAAATAACTCACTTGCAGTACTTTATATATATATTGTAACCTAAATAAATGAGTTCAAAAGATAAAATATTACAGTAAATATAAGAATTTGGGGAAATTGTTATACCAGTTTTATGAAATTGTGGAAATTGTGAAGTGAGTACACTAGTAATTCAATAAAATATAGCTCAGGTTACAGACTGTAATCTTACCCACTTTCATTTCTTGGTTTGATGTTAGTGTTTAAACAAATACTAAGTGAATATGGTCTAGCAGGGCGCCACTAGATTATCTGAATCTAGACACGGTTATATCTGATAACCTTTCACATGTACCGGGTTTGAATCCCTTTTTGGTACTTTATTTCTAATAAAAATGAGAGATTTTGCTTTTTGAGCCATATCACTAGAAGCACTAATAGTTAGGTAAAAGTAAAACAACTATAAACTAAAGTGGAGTATATTAGACATAAATCATTTCTCAGATCTTAGCATAACAAATGTGTTTCAATGTTTTTATAAGTTTACTAGCTCAGATTATATATAACTAATTTAGGATGGCAATTCACTCATCCTTGCATGAAATAGATGATGGGATGTGGTTATAATAATACTAAAAAAAAATCACTAAATATTATGAAATCTATTTGTTTTGGCTTTAAACAGTTAAACAGTCTTATTAAAAGTGTGATGATGATGATGATAATAATAGATATGACAAGGGTTTCCTACGCTCTAGGACTACTAAACATAAAACTAATTTTTATAAAGAAATTCATAATTATTGTTAATTTTAGCATATTTATTATATCTTAAATAACTAATATTCAAAGTAATGATGAATAATCACACTTAACAAAGACTACACTTAATGAAATATATGTCGTTTAATAAAACAAACTAATATTTATTACTACATTTCTAACATATATATAAAAATTTCTAGATAAATATAAAATTGAATAATAATAATAATAATAATTGTTATATTTCACGTTCCTCCCCCTTTCCCTTCAAATGTATTTTTGTATTAAGTTGGACGTCACATTGACATGATTTTCACTCCATGAGAAAAATATTTCAAGAGAAAAAAAAATATTATCTGTATTATACTTTAAAATCCAACATAAATAGAATGTAAAAAAAATGTTAGTAAAATTGAAAGAGAAGTTTAGAAAATAGTTTTAAATCATTATCTCCCCTCCCTTCAAGGTGAAATCTATACTTAACTTGAAACAAAATAATCTAATATTCTAATACTACTCATTATTTCACATTCACTCACAATTATAACATATAAAATATCATTATGTATGTGGTGTTTCATCCATGATAACAAAATATTATTTAAAAAAAAATAATAATAATATATCAGTTAAAACTAAAATCATAACAATAAAAAAATTGTTTTACACATTAATATTGTAAAATTAATAAACAAATAATTTTCATACATTCAAGGTCATTTATGAAGCTCAAAGTTATTTTAGTAAGACATTCTTGTTTTTAATTGATCTGAATAGTCTTTAAAAGTTCTTTAAATAAAATATACCACTTTATCGTAAAATGTTTCTTAAGACTGATATCATAAAGAAAATAGATATAAAAAGTCATATTACCATCTTTTGTTTGTGGCGAATTTCCAAGGGTTCAAACTTGTCTATATTTCTGCAGCTACTATGTGGGAACAATCTCTTTCTTGAGGTGTATAACTATTTAATGATGATGACTCTATTGAGGTTATTTGTTTAGTGGACAATTTGGAAATCATTATATTAAATTTTCTTCTCTTCTGTCAGCATGTGGATGAAATACAGAGTTGTTTTCCCATTTGTAAATTTTCTTGAGTTTAAAATCAGTTGTTGTAACAATTAATTGGACTTGATGATTAATATTTATCAGTAGATTAATTCATCTTCTTTGAATGCAGGTGAATGCTTTCTTCCTTCTATTAAAAAAACATCTTATTTCTCTGGTCAGTTGAAAGGTGTAGAATATTATTTTAGACATCTTTTCTTTCTATGTGATGTGAGCTTCTTAGATGGTCCGGCAAATGGAATATAATATAATTTTCTAGCGCATTTCTTATATTTTCAACATTAAATTTGATAGTTTAATAATCTGAATCAATCACAATAATAACAATAATTCAAGACGTTTTATATCCATTTTAGCTAACTTAACCAATCAGAGATAGCATATTGTATTTTGGAAAATTTGTTTTAATTAGATCTCTAATTTTTTTCAACTATATTATTTTTCAACTGAAAAGTTTAATCCTTTTTCAGACATTTTGTTTAAAAAAAATAGACTCAATTTTATTTCTTTCTTTGTTTTTTTTTCTTTTTAACATCAGGTAACACTTAAATCTTTGAGCTTCCTTCTTAGATCTTGATAAGACAATTTAATTTTAGAGTTTTCACCCATTATAAGCTCCAAAGTGAAACAATATTTACAAAAAAAAATTGCTACAAAGATCGATATCTGATTAAAAGATTTCCTCTTTTAAAAAAATTGTACAAAAAATAATTTGACAGATTTATACTTCCTTTTTTTCAATATTTAGGAAATGTAAAATTTTGTATGTAATGTAAACTCCTTCATTCTTTCAAATCATTCATAAACTAACTAAATAATATAATTGTAGCTTAGTAATTATAACCCAATTATTAATTAAATCGTAACTTTTAAATCCCACTTATAATTAAAGAAAAGAAAATAAAAGATAGAATAAAATATTAGAATTGATCAAGCATAGCTTAGTTTTAAAGAAAGTTAAAATGTTGAATATTTGAAATATAAAAAATTAAATAATTTACACATACATTGCTATATGTATGCATTATAATTTGTTTTTAAAGAAAAATTAAATATTAAATAGTTTAAATGTGTGTATTACCTTTCTATCAACACACAAACAAATAAAGCATATAATTGTTGTCCCACTCTCTGTCTAAAGTGTTTAAGAACTGGACCTTGTAGGGTTTAAACTTGGATGCCCTACAACTTCCTTTATGGTTATATAAAATTGTGATGATGATTTTGTTTGATTTTAATGCATTATATACATTTGGCTAGTGACAAATTAATATATATATATATATATATATATATATATATATATATATATATATATATATATATATATATATATGACACAGTACCCTTATATGTGTACCCCTGTATACAGGTAAATCAATATATGTATAAAATAATTTTTCAGCTAGCTCATGGACTCTTTCAGTAAGCTGGTCCCTTCTATACAGTAGATTGGATTTTTGTCATTATTGAGGAATGTATAATCTGGTAACTGATGAGAATCAGCCCCATTTAGTCTAGAATTGGAAAGACTTCACACTGTGTAGAACATAATATGGACTATGGAAAACACAGAAAAGCTGGGTCTTGTTTCCATATGAATCCAAACTCTTTAATTGTTGCACTAGTAGCAGCAGCTGTGCCACTGTCTTGCCTTCAATGATGCTGCTATCATCTGTAAAACTAAAAAAACTCCCCTAATCTTTTTTTCAACCATTTAATAATCAGGGTGGAAAAAAGTATACAGTAATTAAAAATAAGTTTTCTCTATCTTGATTGAAAAAAGTTAATGACTCTTTTCAATATACCTTAATCCTTTGAAAAACAACTTTGTAGAATTTTATCTAAATATGTTATACAAGGTATAATTAAAAAATTTGCTAATCAAAATAGATAGTAGAATTATATATATATATATATATATACACATCATTACTATGTTGTTGTATGCCATGAGATTCCTAACCATCTCGATATATATTTTAAAAAAAATTCAAGATGAGTTTGTGCTAATATTATAATCATAGGAAAATATTTATTTATAGATACTTCATAGGGTCACAAGACTCTACACTAAAAAAGATTACCATAAAATACTCTAAAAGTATTATTGCCTTCAATAGAAATATAAAATATAAATGTACTCTATAATTTTACATCAGGTTTTGAAGTAGTTCAAAAATAAAAGATTGCCATGGAAGATATTAAAAGGTAGCATCATGAAACAACAACAAAAGACTAAAGAACCAGTATGTGAAATATGTGCCATTTTTCTGGTTCAAGCAATGGTTTTGTATAGTCATTGTAAAACACACCTATAATATTATGTTTTTTAGCCTCTTCTTTTAATCTGTAGTTAGTGTGACTATATTTTTTTAAGTATGCTTACTAAGATGATATGTGTGTAAAAGAATACAAACAAGGTTACTGCTATGTTTTAAATGTGTAATCAATAGTTTCAGCATTAACAAGTTAAGTCATCAGAATGCAGGTCACAACAGTAAATAGATCTACTTGACCATTGCAGTAGGACTGAGTATGTTTTAAATGTGTAATCAATATTTTCAACATTAACAAGTTAAATTATAAAAATGCAGATCATATCACTGAATGGATCTACTTGACCATTGCAGAAGGATTGAGTAATATATGATTAATTAAATCTGAAACGAATATATATTTTATCAGTATAACAATTACTATTGGGTGTATTTAACAGGGATTTGAATCCAGATTTTCATGCTTCCAGTCATCCATTCTATCCAATATAACCAATACACACGTGAAAAAGAGAAATTATCTCCAATATATGTAATTCATGTTGAACCAACAGTCATCAGTGGATTTATTATATATATAAAAATAACATATAAATTCAATAAACATAGTTAATATATATATATATTAATATAATATTACGTGGCTAAGTTTATTTATATTATTTGTTCTGCTGTTAAATACTTTAAGAAAAAAACCTTTCCAATTTAAGTTTAAAATTGAAATACGGTATTGAAAAAAAAAACTCAAGTAAGTTCTAATAAACAATTGCTCGTCTGTGTAAAAAAATTAAAATAACCAAAAAAGTTATGAATTGAATGGAAGTCAATATAATTACTTCAATACGTCAAAATAAAACTTAAACTAAAACTTAGAAATAGTTTTGATTGTATATATATATGTGAGATGATAATCTGGACCAACTGACGAGTGCTGGTTTAGCACAAAATACTTTTATTGGTGATTATTTATCTTTTCAACATGTGTCTGATCAAGTGCATCAGCATTATGAGATAGCATGGATGGTTCAGGTCGTGTAAAAGTCTGAGTTTAAACCCACTATATATTACATATAGTAGTGCAGGTATAATCAACCCTGTACTGTAGAATATATATATATATATTAAAATATTGATTGGATAAATAATAATATATAAAAAAAACAATTTTATCAGTATTTTTTTTAAATACATTTTATTAATAATAATGATTAGAGACATAATATTTTTTTTTATTAACAATAATAATTTGGTTTGTGAGATAAAAATAGTTTATGATTTATTGAAATGATTGGAAAATATTGCCTTGGTCGTTTATTATTTAATTAAAAAAGATAATAGAAAAAAAATGCAAAACTGCATTTATGTACGTAATTATACAAAATCTTTTATTATAATCTCTACATGACTTTTATAATTTTTTAAAAATATTTTGTTTATATTTTTTGATTTATTGATCAATGACTTTTGGTATATACACTTTATATAATGCATTTTTATTAGAAAATACCATGCCCTAGTTGTCCTCAGGATTTATTAAGAACATTCATTAATCTTTTTTTTATTATCTTTTCTGATATTCAGAATAATGTTCTACCTTAAAATACTCTGTCAAATGTTCACTGTTTTTTTATTCTTTACAATTATCCTCTAACATTTGATTCAAAGGCCTTTAGCTCTCGAATCCATAACACTCCTATACTTTGATAAATGACTAAAATTTGTTAAGGAGTTGATATATAGAAAAAAATAGAATAGTGAGCTGCAGTCAACAACAATTGTATATAATTTTATGATGGTAACAACTGTATATGTGTTTGCCTTAATAATTAACCAGTTTCTCATTTTAGCATGGATAACATTCATTTTATGGTGCTTCTCAATATTGGTTTAGTTCACCAAAGTTTGGCATTAAAATTGATTGATTTATTCCAAAACATAATTTTGATATTTACAATTGAATTATGTTTGTTTATGAGTTACATTAGAATGTTTCTAAGGTGAACATAGACGTAAAACATGAGTTTGATGCCTATAGTTTTAATATGATATATTAATAGTTTTAATATTTGTTTTATCATTGATGAAGGCAACATATTACATACAATCAATATACAGACACTCATATCAGTAATCTATATTTACCAATAAATTTTAGCCAATTATTACCAATCAATAAATAGATCATTCCCCAATGAAATATTATATATCACTCTTTAAACTATATAAATATAATTAATAAGTACTATGCTGAAAGGAAATTAATACAATGTACATGAATACTTGATTGTAACAAATTCAAGCTTTAAAACCAATAGTACACAATCATAATATATAAATAGAATTTGGATTATTATTTCTGAAGGAAAAATTTATGTGTTTGAAACTCTTGTCCACATGGTGATCGGAATTTTTTTTCCCAATATATTTATATTGACATATTAAATATTCATTTCAAGTCTATTTTGTGTAGTTTGCAAAAGGGGGAAATTAGTCAATTTCTAAAATTAAATTACAAGAAAATAAAACCACCTAGGTAATATTAAGTAAAGCTTTAATAATACGTTAATAAATTTTTGCGTATCACACACACACATATTTGATGTAGAAATTTAGTTTAAATTTTATTTAAATAGTTTTCTTTTGATAAAGGAAGGAATTTTAATTTTTTTCAAAAAAATGTAATCCCTGTTAAAATATATTTATAAAAAAAGTTGGATTTTTTTTTATTAAAATAAAAGATAAAAAGATTTATTTTAAAGAATGTCATTTAATGAATTAATTAAAATTATGCAGAGGGTAATTTTAATTTTGCTTAAAGGTAATGTAATTAAAGTTAAAATTTCTTTATATTTTCTTGATGTTATGTAAAGAGAATTAATGAATTTTGCAGTCTAATATGCAAACTTGAATTTACTTTAATATCTAGATTACAAATAATTCAACCAGACCCTAAAATAAAATTTGTTATCATAATTTTTTCTTGGGAATTAAATTCCATATGATAAGGACTTTGCATAAATAGTCTTAAAAAAAGTCAATTGATTTTTTTGCTTTCTCATTTTTTTGTCTCCATGTTGGTCACCATCATTATCAAAGCAAAATTTGAGGCTGATGTGACAAGTTTGCACTTCTCTAGATTATTGAAAAACTTTTTTGACAGTTTAACCTATTTCAAATTCTTTCTGGGAAAATAGTCAACTATGTCAGGAATGGTCTTAGTAGCATCTATTGTACAATATGCTAAACTACTAACTACCAAGTGAAAACTGATGGAAAGACCTGATTGTGACAAATTACATTTTTTCTGAATTGTGAAATTCCAATTATGACCAAAATAATTAGAACAGTAATAATAAATGAAAAAAAACACGGATTCTGAATTTTAAGTTTCAAGCACAAATTTTGTTTAATATAAGCTCTAAATACATGTATGTAAGGAATAAGAGTATGTAATTCAACTGTATTTGGAAAATGTAGTCAACTCTGATGAAAGCCACCAAACACTGTGTTATTCATATGAAAGCATTAGTAAATTTACAAAGTTATTTAAATTTATTAACTTTCAGATTTTCAATTTAAATTTATTGAACTCTCTTGGTACCTAAAAACTTTCTATTCCAATATTTTATTATTCCATTTATGTGCTTTTTAAACATTTTATTTAACTTATTATTTACTATTTGTTAATCTTAATTATTTTAATGTAATTATTGAAATTTTTATTAAAGTTATTTAGTTTTCTTTTAGATTTTAAATGAGAACAAATTCTTTAAAGTAATGGTTAAATCAATAGTTATTCCCCAAAATCATTCATAGTTAGAGATTTTTATTTTTATTATTGTATTATTATTATTCCTAATTAAGTTATGAGTTAAAGTATAGTCTAAATTAGGGGGGATAAATCACAAATTCACCATTTTCTTTATTTTGCTGTAATATTTTATAATATATAGGGTATATGAGCACAGACTTTCACACGCCCCACCACTCTCCACACTATCTCATAACACTGATACCCTTGAACACATATGTTGAAAAAATAAATAATCACCAATATACGTATTTCATGCTAAACCAGCAAACATCAGTTGTTCCAGATTACCATCTCTACATATATATGCTATATATATGAGATATTGTGGAGAGTGGTGGGGTGTGTGAAAGTCTGTGTTCATATACCCTATATATTACATATATAGACACAGGTATATAATAAGCTTGTGTGTTTCAGTTGTAATATTTTATATAAATGTAATTTATCAACTCTAATTTGAACACTTTTTAGAAAAAATTTTTTTATTGTACTTATATGTGCACACAATCTTACAATTTGACTGCCCTGCAATCTTCGTCAGAGCTATGATATAATGAAACAAAATAAAATACATAACTTTATAAATAATATCACAAAAATGTAAACAAAATTAATAAAATAATAAAAAAACATAAAATAAAATATAACAAAAACATAATAAAACTGAAATAAATATAATCAAATCCAAATAATATAATCCATGTAATAAAAAATAAAATATGCAATGTGAAATATAAACAAATATAAATTATACATGTGTATTCCTGATTGTATATATACTTATTCATGAACAATTATTAATTTAAATATATTATTCATTTTTATTATTTTTAATAATCCCCTAACTTTGATTCCTTATTAACTTAAACTTTAATTTTATCCAATTTAAAACAAATTTTAAATATGTGTGCTGTCAATTTGCCATGTCTCAGTAGTTATTAAGATGTCACCAAGGTAAGAAATAACATCTTTCATTCCTGGAACAATCTATCCACTTTTGTATGAAACAAATTTGGTGGTACTGTTATTCTATAGGGTAATTTGTTGCATTTAAATAATTCTAAGTGAATGCATATAGTTAACAATTCAGCTGTTCTAGTCATGGTAGGGATTTGATAGAATGCAGAGTTTATACAATTTTAGCAAAAAATTTTGTTTTCTGTAATGATGCTATTATCTCACACACTGTGTAAAAGCTAAGCTCCCTTATTAATATAACTGTTGAGTGTTATGTAGTGATACCCACAGAAGCAAATGTTTGTCTTCAGTAAAACTGCATCTAGAGTGGCCCCATTTGATTAAATTGTGAATTGCTTCTTTTACTTTTGATTTTAACACAAATATAAACTTACATAATCTATATGCAATTAGTTGTGCATTTTTTAGAAGTTTTATGTCAACTGACTATGTTGTTAGCTTTGCTGATTCTGATATAACTGTGGGTGTTTAACTGGGGTCTATTTTAATTATGGTAATCTGAATTTCCAATGGTTTAAACAAATTTCTTTCCAAGATAGAAGTGAAGTCATGCTTCACAATATAAAGAGGTCAAAATCTTACATTTACCTTAACAGGTAGTTAGTTACTTTGCCACATATCTATAATTTGTTGTAGTTCATGTCAATCACTATCTTATCAATTTTCTCAAGTGTAACATTCTTTTCACATTTTGTGATTATATTTATCCAATCATTCTGTAATATTAATGATGATCCTGTACTGCTATTTATCTCCATAATAATTTTTTTGTCCACATATATATACATCCAACAAAATATGACATCATTGATGTCTTTAGTTTTTTTAATATCAGTTTTTTTGCCACTTTCTTTCCATGATTTAGAGTTTGAATATAACTTGGTTTTATGGTTTTTGACTTTATTTTGACAAAGATGTGATGAGTGTCCAATTAAGCCACAAACATAACATCTTTTATTTTTAACTCTGCAGCATTTCTTCAGTTGGTCTTTCTCTCCATAACAATTACATATATGATCTTATTTGCATGTCTTCATTTTGTAGTTTCTGTTTATCATCACTGTAAATTTCAAGATATCTTTACTATTTTGGAAATCTTCAGCACTTTCCATAATTAATTCATGGACTATACATTTCTCAACTACATTATATGTCAACTTTGTCTTACTCAATAGACCTTGCCTTAGCTTACTGTCAGTCATTTCCTATAACAGTTGCTTGAGTAGTATATCATTCAGCTTGGTATTAAAATTACACTCTTTAATTAGTGTTCTTATTACCATGTCATAATCTTGGTATTTCTAATATGATGTTTGATTTCTATTTTTAAATCTTAAGTTTTCTACCAGTTTTGATGTTGTGGGTTTAAAATATACACCCAACTTCTCTTTTAATTGCTTATATAATACTTTCTTGGGAATTTTCAGTTTACAAAGTTAGTTTTCCACTTGCAGAGCCCTTTTCCTCAGATAGCCACATAAGCATTATTACTCTTAAGTTGTTCTCAACTATGCTATTAATGAACATCTCCATGTTCCACATAAATATACTAACCCACTGCATTGGTTACATCAAATTCACTTATAGAACTATTGTTCAATGCCACTTTTTTGCTGAATTTCTGTCACAGCATTCTTATTTATAGACAACAATAATGAATGACTAATATACTGCTCCTAAACAAATTTCTCTTCATTTTCTAACTCAGTGCACTGGTCTAGTTCTTTGCACATGCATATGCTTCCATTTACAGTTTTTAAAACTATCTTACTATACCAGTCTACTTACTTACATAAGTTCTTCTACTGTCAACTGAACCAATCTGCTGTACTCCAAGGGGTATGTAACATTGATACATTTATAACAAAGAAAACATTGAACACAAATAAACCTTAAACAAAAGTTTATCTATTTGTAATAAATTAATATATATAAACCATCAAACATCACTCTAGGTGCAGTGCTTTCAGATCCAAGGCTCCTCACTGATGATGGCCACAAGCCAGAAACGAGTCTGGGGATATTGGATGAGTAGGCACTAGATAGGGATTTTATGAACAAGCCTTCTGGCATCCATTGATTACTCTGTTTGGCACAGGGTGGCACTACTGTATGGGGAGTTTTGCCTTTGTTTAATATATATAAGTAAATAAAAATTAATAACATTTAATATTCTTAGAAAATAAGATCTCTAATTGTAGACTTATCTTCAAGTGGTGTGACTAATCATTCTTTACATGCATGCTTAGTTAAACATTGTCCATAGCTATATGTGTCATCTTTACTAACATTTTGTTCACACTAATGCAATGTGTACAACTTTATTACATTATATACAGTTTAAATATTAGACTTCTTTCTGCATTAATCTGAATATTTTAGCATATATTAATTTTATTAAGTCCAATGCATGCTTATCACATGTAAATTTTCTAGTGTGTAATTAATTAGAGTAAATTTATTCACATGTTGTATGACTGTAATTATATTAAATGCAGACACTTTATTTATAAACAAATAAGTATATATATATATATATGCATACTTATCTGTATTCACTATGTTAAAACTTTTATAGACAGTCTAAATATAGACATAGGTTTTGTTGCCAGAAAATGCCAAAAAAAAAAGAAAAAAAAAAGAACTGGGAATAAAAGAATAATTTATATATTGCTTTTATTGATTTGGTCAAAGCATTTAAATCAACTAATTGAATAACTTTTTGTTTGAAATTAGTTGGTTGTCCATCAAAGTTTATTCGTAAGATGAAGAATTATTATTATAGGTGGGAAATCTGAAGCATTTGAAGTAAAAGCTGGTATTTTATGATAGAAGTCTTTGGAACTATTCAAAAACAACTTAATGAAATAGAGATTAATATGCAATAAAGGTTTGATGATGGAATATTTTAATTTGAATCAATTAAAAGTGAAACAAAAACGTCAGCTTCTTTTTTTTTTTCATGTGTCAAAGCGTTGACCAGGAAGCGAACCCGGGCCAGCTGATTGGAAGGCAGCTATGCTAACCCCAAGGCCACCAACGCTTAACAAATCCTGAATTTACACTATGCTGATGGTTCTGCTATTTTTTTAAATACATTTTAATCTACAGAATATGTTTAATGTGCAATATATAAATACTATTTTTTATCATCCAGTTGTGAAAGAAAATTTAGCAGCAACTTTTAATTTAGTTGTTTATTAATTTGAAAATACAAAGTAATTTAACTATCTTAATTTTATAAGTAGAAAAGTGAGTGATCTTAGATGTGAAGTTATAGCAGGGGCTACAATGTGTTGCTGCCGCTTTTAACAAGTTAAAAAATTGAGTATTTCATAATAGGGGAATAATCATTGTAATTAAATTAATTATATGTAGAATTGTTATTTTACCAAATTTATTATAGGTGAGACTTGGACAAATGGTTGATTATTAAATCAATCAATATATTCTTCAACATGCTGCACGTGATATTATAGAATTGTAAACTTAAAACAGGCAAAAACTCTCCATATAGTAGTGCCACTCAGTGCAAGTCAGAGTAATCAATGGATGCCAGAAGGCTTGTGCATAAAATCCCCATCTAGTGCCTTATTCATCCAATATCCCTAGACTATTTTCTGGCTTGTGGCCTTTGTCAGTGAGGGGCATTGGATTTGAGAGCACTACTATATGGAGAGTTTTGCCTGTTTAATAACCGTTATGAAGAAGCATAAAAATGGTGATCATGTGATGTTTAGAATTGTAAAATCATATGGTCATTAAATTGGATATATAAAATGAATAAATAATGCAAGACTTTATAAAGTGTTTTATGATCAACTTGAGCTTGATTTTCATGAAGAGATAGACCCTGTTTGTTATAATCATCTCATTATAAAGAAGAGCTATGTTGATTTATTGATAGATGCAGCATGTAATAGAGTTCATCAGAAAGCTTCAATTAGACATAGTGTTGGAGAGCTTGGAAAGAAGTTTTTTTGCTGAAGAAATTAAAAGACAGCATTACAAAATGTGTGGACATAATAGTGTTTTTCACAGATTGATTTGTGTAGCCACAATAAAACTCATTTCTAGAGCAGTTTTTTTTTTTGTCTTTTTTTACTTAGAGTTAGAATAGTCATACTCATTTATGAGTGACTACTATATTATTTATGTATGTAGGTATAAAAAATAAGTAGTGGTATATGTCTGTAGGTCCATGATGATGACATTTCCGTAGTAATTATATGTTAGACTATTTCCATCATCTAATATTAAATATTGAATATCTTTAAAATAATTCAAACTTTATTTAAACTTTCCAATTACATTCAACTGTTAGTTGTGGCACACAGGTTAGTATATAATATATAAATTCCATATGGTATTATCCTCTTCTCTGCTTCAGGTGTTGTTAATTCATGAACATAGAATTTAAGGCAACAATCTAATCAATTGAACTATTCTTTCAAAGGCAACAGCCAGTAAAAATTTTATATAACTATTTATGAGAATCCTCTAGATTTATTCCACTTTCTCCTAAAAGCAAGGTTAATTAGTAGCTTCCAGACATTATATACTACCATATTGGGTTATCTTATGGGGTTATTGGCTAATGTCATGTGAGCACCTGTTTTGAATATTCTTTGTATGTTTTCTCTCTATTCAATATTACAATAAACATATGTTTGATTGGCAAATGCAAGGTATTTATAAAAAAGAAAAAGTTCAAAGAAAAAAATTCAAAGAAGCTTCTTACATGACATTGGTAAATACCCTCAAAAATCAATCTAGTATGATAATATGTATTATCTGGAAGTCATTAATTAAACCTTGTTTTTAGAAAAAGTATGGAAATCAGGAGAAACTTCATAGATAAGTATATAACAAAAGAATAAACAAAACAATAAGTTGAGCATATAAAAGAGTCAAATGGAATAAATATCTTTTCCTAGGAATCCTGAGATTCTTCAGAATATGATAATTCCAAAAGGCAAATATATATATATATATATATATATATATATATATATATATATATATATATATATATATATATATATATATATATATATATATATATATATATATATATATGCATGAGATTTATTAATTCTATTTTTAATAATCTTTATGTAAAATTATAATGCTCAGAACAAATATTTTTTACCTCCTTTTTATTACCTTTTTGAATTAATTATAAATTTATTTAAACACGCACATTGATTATGTAAGCAATATTTACTAGGGCTGTAACCTCAAGAATATGCATGTAAAAATGCGATATTAGGGACCTCTACAGGTCTTAACCACAAGCTTGTGGTTAAGACCTATAGAAGTCCCTAATATCGCATTTTTACACGCATATTTTTGAATTAAATAAATAAAAAAAATCAATTTCAATATCATATAATGAATGTAAAAGATGGTTATAGGATAAAAGAGAATTGTTCTGACCATTATAATGTTGCATATAGTGTACTATACAATATAAATAGACTAGTAAACATTTAATATGATATAAAAAATATTCACCTTTATGGATCATAACAATCTCACTGTTCATTGAAAAAAAACATTTAAAAAAACATCAATTATTATATAATAAAGTTAAAATATATAAAACAACTAATGCACGAACGTATTCTGTATATAATAAGCATGAATTAAAATGTAATAAAAATTTTGTGCTCAACTTGGATAAGGTAAAAATATTACGAAGAGGAATAATAATAAAAAAAATAAAATAAAGAAACTATTTTTATTAATAGAGAATATAATTTGTTTAATTCATGGTATTAACATAAAAATTTCTGAAGTATGAGGTATTAGATAAAATAGTCTATTATGGGGGGTAATATAGTTAATTTAGTATTGTATACAAGTAAGAAAGATTACATTGAAGAAGTTGAATACATGCTTTTGTAGTTTATTTATTATTTAATGATTTAGAAGTTAAATGATAATGTGATTTAATTATTTACTACATACATATGCACACACACACATGTACGTAATCCATTTATAAGTAAGCATGGTCATTTTGATTTCAGAAGATTAGAAAGTTGGTGAATGAGTTACATCTAGAGGACCAAATATTAAAAGTAAGCTTTGTATTAATATCCACATAAACCAATGCATAATATACACATGTGATAACATATATTACACACTAACATATTGACCTTTATTTAAGATATTTTTTGATGTTAACTTTTAACTTCAACATCCTTGTTTATCTTTTTCATAAACTATAACATCAACTAATTATAGTTTTTCATTGTGTTCTATCCTTTTTTTTTTCATGTGTCAAAGCATTGCCCGGGAAGTGAACCCATGAAACCGAGACAACTGCTTGTAAGGCAGCCTTGCTGACCACTCGCCCACCAATGCTCTATCCTTAACTGCATGTTATTAATAAAAGCTATCACTATCAAGCTGCTAAAGAGTGACTTTGAGATAATCTACTTAACATAAATAGAATTTTCCTCATCATTATTTAAATACATGTACAGCAATTTTTACTCTATCCTTTTATTTTATAAGTATATAATAAATTGCAGTGTTTTATGACCTGCAAGTAAAGGAATGGACAAAGGCAGAATTGAGATGGTAAGATTATAGTTTAATATGGTTAAATTCAACTATATACATAGCCTATTATAAGACGAAATAAAATAATTAAAACTCAGAACATACTCAGAACGTATTTAGAACATTTTAGAACATCAGAACAATTAGAACAGGTTATGAGGGTTTATATACCCCTCAAGACTTCTGGAGTCTTTTGCATTCCTAACCATATATGGTGTTTTCACTTACATTTTTACATACAGTATTTTCACGTTTCTCACCATATATGGTATTTTACATAGTTTTCTGACTCTATAAGGTCAGCTAAGCTTTCTATTATTATACAACTGTCTATGATTTAATAACATTGTAATTTTTACACATTGTTATACTTAATTACTATACAGTTATTTTACATTTTTATTTATACATTACTTTTATTCTACATTTACATATTTGTTATATTTATACATTTATTATTATTTACATATTCATTATGCATTATATATGTTTATACCTTGACCTTGAATACTGCACTCCTCCCCCACTCCAGAAGTATGGTTTTTCACCTAACATAATCTTTGAGATGAAACGAGGGTTTCAAGTTCTTGCCGGTTGCTGGCGGTCTTTGTTGTGCTTCGCAAATTTACGGTTTGTTGATGGTGGTTTCGATCTGTCAATTTTTTCTGGGCTATAGGTACTTTCCGAGGTTTTGTTACAAAAGGTTTTTCTCTGTCTCTTAACTCTATTTCTACAGGCAAGGTTTTTTGTTTTCCTGGTTCTTTTTTGAACAAGCTGGGGTAATTATTTTTGACTTGCGATTCTATGTTGATTTTTTTTATTTTTATCATAATTTGATCAGATTTGTCTATAGTAGCACTTTTTAGGTAGCTACTTTCCATCGCTTCACACGTAAATTCTCTGTTCGGTTTTGTATGGTGGTGCCATCTTTTGGGATACTCGGTTATTTTTCGATCAGATTCGTCTATAGTAGCACTTTTTAGGTAGCTACTTTTCATCACTTCGCATGTAAATTCTCTGTTCGGCTTTGTATGGTAGTGCCATCTTTCGGGATACTCGGTTATTTTCCGATGACTTTCATTTTCTGGTAAACTGCATTCACGGGCTTTGTGACCGATTTTTCTATATCAAAAACATTTAATTTGTTTATCAGTTTTGGGTTTAACTCCAAACATTTTAAATATTGTAGTTTGAAGTGGTCTGTTTTTGTAAAACTTCTGAACTCTCTTGCTTGGTCAAGCTGCAATTCATATGCTGTTGCACGTCTGATAGCTTCTTCATAAGTTACATCTCTTATTGCCAATAAGATCTGCCTCAATTGATCATCATTTATTCCATATAATAACTGTTCCATAAGGGTTTCATCTAAATTTTTACCGTAAAGGCATGGCTTTGCCATCTCTCTTAAACCAATGTCATATTCTTTTATTTTTTCGTTCTTTCTTTGCCTTCTGCTTCTAAAGTGCAATCGAGCAATAAACTTGGATGGCTGGGGATTGAAATATTCATTTAGCTGTTTTACGAGCTCATCGTATTTCTGTGTCTCTGGCGAATTTTCACACAGTTTGTTAGCTATTTCGATTACTCTTTCGCCTGCAAAGCAAAGTAATGAGGCTACTTTTACAGTATTCTCCGTAATACTATTTAGTATAAAGTAGTTTTTAATTCTCTGAATATACAGTGGCCAATCACTTGGATTTTGTACATTAAATTCACAAATAGAAACTTGCGTTATGCTCGCCATTTCTCTGTTGATTCAAATCCACTTGCTGTTTAGACAATTCTTTCGAGATTCGATCCTATGATGACCGAGCCAATTTTAAATGCAGTTCTGTTCCTGTATTACTGCCACTTTCTTTGATTCGATTCTTGTGCCGACTGCGCCAATTGCAGTGTCTTATGACCCACAAGTAAAGGAATGGACAAAGGCAGAATTGAGATGGTAAGATTATAGTTTAATACGGTTAAATTCAACTATATGCATAGCCTATTAAAAGGCGAAATAAAATAATTAAAACTCAGAACATACTCAGAACGTATTTAGAACATTTTAGAACATCAGAACAATTTGAACAGGTTATGAGGGTTTATATACCCCTCAAGACTTCTGGAGTCTTTTGCATTCCTAACCATATATGGTGTTTTCTCTTACATTTTTACATACACACAGTATTTTCATGTTTCTAACCATATATGGTATTTTACATAGTTTTCTGACCCTATAAGGTCAGCCAAGCTTTCTATTATTATACAATTGTCTATGATTTAATAACATTGTAATTTTTACACATTGTTATACTTAATTACTATACAGTTATTTTACATTTTTATTTATACATTACTTTTATTCTACATTTACATATTCGTTATATTTATACAATTATTATTATTTATATATGTATTATATATTATATATGTTTATACCTTGATCTTGAATACTGCATAAATAAACAAGTTATAAAGTCATAGTCGAAAATCAGTATAAAAAAGATAGATTTCTATGTAAAATACAATTATGAATCCCAACATAAAATCCAGTTGAGAGCTCTTGTGTGAGTATATGAGTTTTTGTATTTTTAAATTATTATTTAACAAACTCATCAGAAACATGTGATTAGCCTCTTAAATTTTAAAAACTTTGTCCTTATCATATTGTGAGTATATGCGTATATAATCGTCCTTATTAATTATAAATATAAAATTATAGTCTCAAATATTTATATACGAGCATATTCCATTAGATTTGTTAAAACTGAAATAAACAAAACTGTATAATTAAAATTTATCTATATAGTAGCATAATAAGTTTAAACTTATAATATTACTTATTTTTCAATATTCTTTCTAAATAATTATTTTGTAAGTCAGTATTCATTTTGAATAATTTCCAAGTTAGATAATTTTCTGTCTTTTGTTTGCTTAAAATTACTCGAGCAGAAAGTTTCAGTTTTAACACTTCGTTCTAAAAATAAATCTTTGGCCAAAATTTGACCTATTTAAAAATTATAACTAAGACCAATTATAATATTCAGTCAGGCATAAATCTATACATAAATCTATACAAATTGCTTGTGACCATTCTCTTGAAAATATATCTTTTAACTATGATGTCAATTAAAACAATAGAGCCTTTCCTGGTCCAGATTTAGCTATACTTAATATTTTTACTAACTGGATATTTGGTTAAAGGCTAGTTTGAACTAGTCATCAAGTGATGTGGCATGACTCAAAGTAGGAGGCAACTACTGACAAAAATATAGCATAAAAAGGGGCCCAAATAGCCACCAAAATCCTCTTCCATCCATTCATCATCATCCGTCTTAATTTTTGCTGTTGCTTGAACATTGTGATTGCTGCCGAAATTATTTCCAAAGACCAGAGCTGAAGTTAAGTAAGAAAACTGTTCCTGCCGTTTAAGAAAGCTAAATCTTAAAAAGCTACCATCCAAGCTGCTCCAAAGACGACAGTGGGCTAGAGACAAAGAGACAAACGTTTGCTCTTCCACGAGCGGCTACCGATGAGAGAAAATCTCCACCATGCTCAACACAGTAAGAAAGAAGCTGTACATGAGAGACCAGAGAGTTCCTGACCAGAGAAATGGGGAAAGCTGCCACAGAGATAAATTTGCGAAGCTACATCCAGACTACAACCTAAGAGAAGCCTAGCCTGACTGAATATAAAGAGAAGCATAATGAACCATGCCTTAAAGACTTTCCGGTAAATCCTTTCTACCAAACATTAAATTTCATAGCTAAAACGTATTCTAAATGAAAGTTAGCTAACTAAATCACATAATTAATTATCTTTTCTAAATGTTCAACTAAAATGTTTATCTTAAATTTGTTTAAATCTCAGAACACTCTCCAAATTCTTGCTTGATCATTAATAATTTTAAATAATCCTAAACGTCTAGTTTCTATAAAACCATACAACAAATTCCTATTTCTAAATTATCATCATATTGTTCATTTTATGCAATTTATTCTTATGCCATCTATCTTTAGTTTTAAGTTCATGTTTATTGATTTATGCTGTGTTTTATCGGAACGGAGTCTTGGGTGTTAATAAATTATCGGGGGGAGGGGAGTGAGTAATCTCTTTTAACATATCAGAGTATTGCGATATAAAGAATATAGTCAAGACTCTTTTCTGAATTATATTTGTGATAGAGTAAATCGATATTTATAATGCCCGAATAAGTGATTTAAAATCTTTTGCTAAAGTTATTTAAAAATGTATATTTGCGTATATTATTTAAAACGCATCTTTTTCTCAAGTTATTGAAAATGAAAATGTTTTGCGAAAGTTATTTAAAATGTATGTTTAGCGTATATTATTTAAAATGCATCTTTTCTCAAGTTATTGACAATGAAAATGTTTTGCTAAAACTATTTAAAATGAAAATGTTTTAATAAAGTTATTTGAAATGAAAATCTTTTGCTACAGTTCTTTAAAATGGAAATATTTTGCTAAAGTTATTTAAAATGTATATTTTGCGTATATTATTTAAAACACATCTTTTCTCAAGTTATCTAAAATGAAAAGGTTTGCTAAAGTTAGTTAAAACGTATATATTGCGTATGTTATTAAAAACGCAGATTTTGCCCAAGTTATTTAAGAATTATATTTGCGTGAGTTAAATATGTATTTTGCCAGTTATCTGAAAAGTATATTTTACGCAAGCTATTTAAAATATAGATTTGCATTCGTTATTTAAAACACCTTTTGCATTATTAGTAAGGTCTATTTTGACGAATTATTTAAGATGAGTAATTTATTTAAAAATCAATAATTTGCGTGAGCTATTTTATAACTCATATTTTATTAATCAGTTTGATATTAGATGTAGTTATACTACATATAATTAATGTTCCCAGTTCTAAAAAATCTTAAATCTGCAACAACTTCGTTTAATTAGGGAATAAGTAGCTGTGCAGATAACTTTAAGTCAGATTCTCATTATTGCCCTTATCATATAATTTAATAAGCTCATTTATGAATTGATCGGTGGGAGTGGTATGGAAGAAGCTAAGATTTTGGCGTAATTAATTTATAAAATATTAATCTAGCGTTGTGAATGTATTGCTAATTTGCATAAAAATGCATATCTACTTGCTATGTCTATAATGGCCCACCTCAAGATTGTTCCACGTCCAGTCACGCCTCGAAAGTTTAGGCAACGGTGACATTTCTTCGTATTTCATCAAGTCACGCCTTGAAAGTTTAGGCAAATGTGACAATTATTCGTACTTAACGGAACCAAAGTGTTTCCAAAGGTCTCATAAGCCACTCTTCTATTCACTAAATAAAAAAGCCTCTTCCATTATAGCAAGCAGATCGGTTAGGGAACTGTTTACTATGTAATAAACCTTAATTAAGAATGCATTCGAGGCGCACTTATCTGATACTATAGTTTCTAATGCACTAGCATCTGATGTTCAACTACCAGACTTCAGTTCAACTTCTCTAGAAAGTACTTCAGCTTTGATCCGATCTAGAGTCTGATTTAATGCGTTTATCTGTATAACAATTATATATCACGCAAATATTTATAATATAATTTTGAATTAATATTTATAATATAATTTTGAATTTAGTATTTATAATATAATTTTAAACTTAGTATTAATAATATAATCTTAAACTTAGTAATAAAGATATAATCTGAAACATAATAATAATATAACTCTATCATAAGCCAATTAATCGATCACTCTAGCTAACTATAACCGATTTCAAATATATAAAACATGGCATGAATTAGACCATGAATGATGACATAAGCTTATTAAAAGTCTATTGCTTTGTAATATTATTTTATAACCTAGAAAATCCACTCATTGCTTTGGATATTATTTGATAACCTAGAGAATTCACTCATTGCTTTGTAATATTATTTTATAACCCTGAGAATCCACTCATTGCTTTGTAATATTATTTGATAACCTAAAGAATCCACTCAGTGCTTTGTAATATTATTTTATAACCCTGAGAATCCACTTATTGCTTTGTAATATTATTTGATAACTCTGAGAATCCACTCATTGCTTTGTAATATTATTTGATAACCCTGAGAATCCATTCATTGCTTTGTAATATTATTTGATAACCTAAATAAACCACTCAATGCTTTGTAATATTATTTTATAACCTAGAGAATCCACTCATTGCTTTATAATATTATTTTATAACCTTGAGAATCCACTCATTGCTTTGTAATATTATTTTATAACCTTGAGAATCCACTCATTGCTTTGAGATATTATTTGATAACCTAGAGAATCCATTCATTGCTTTGTAATATTATTTGATAACCTAGAGAATCCACTCATTGCTTTGTAATATTATTTTATAACCCTGAGAATCCACTCAATGCTTTGTAATATTATTTTATAACCATGAGAATCCACTCATTGCTTTGTAATTGTTTTATAACCCTAGTGTTCACTCACCTGTGTGTGAGCTAGCTATATACAACTGGCTATGCTTCAGTATTTATTAAATATATTCAATTTATGAAATATAAATTTGTCTCAGTCTCATTACTTGCTCATTATCTTATGAATCACTGGTTAAGTTATCTAATATATATAATAGGGGAGATGTCTCATGTTTTACTGCTTTGCTATTGCTGGAACGTGATCAAAGAGATATCGAGTGTAACCTCAGGCATGTCATTCACGATGGGTTGACTTGGAAGCATGAGTGAGAGAGTTAAGGTATGATCAGATGTAGGGTATTACTATCCCAACTTGGTCAGTTTTTGGTTCTCTGGCTTGGACTCTCAGTCTGTTGAGCAAATGTACAAACTTGACTGTTACAATATGTTTTGAGTAAACCAATCCCATTCATGTGGTCTTAGTTCTTTACATATATACATATATTGTTGTGTTTGGTTAGGCTTGCAGGTTTGTTTCCAAACCAACAGATACAAAAAGAATAACTATTCAGCAATTAATATGTACAATTTATTAGTCTAAAAAATATACACATGTTAGTTGAACAAATGAATAAATATAGTTGATACACTTGAATGCTGAGATAGTTGAGCAGAGTATGGAACTCGTTTCCAGCTAATGATTAGCCCTGCTTCATGAATTCTGGTAAGATTCTTCCAGCTATGTAGTTAGCTTGCCTCGAGTCGGCTCTAATTCAGATGTAGCAGTTTCCAGTCCGTAGTTGCACTTGCCTCACTGTGTGGACGTCATGATAATGTATAGAGAACTACCTTTGCTGATGGCAGAGGGTTTAATGGACAGCACTTTCTGTCATTCAGATTAACAGAAGTAATTACTCTCTGCCTTACCTCCAAAAGGCTGACTATTTAATGACAGATCCCCTAACTTACTGGAAACACGCGGATTCGGTGCACGAACCCCAGTGAAGGTTTTAATCCCTTTGGATAGCAACGGGGTACTAGCCAATCAGGCAAGGAATCTGGAATAGTCCACTTCTGAAGGCAGGGTCAGTAAGGCATATATAAAGAGAAAAAAACATTCACTATTTAAATGTATCTTAAATGCTTTTATCGTCTCTTCCTAATTCAGATCTAATATAATAAGTTATTAATATATTAAGTAATGATCATAATCTACTTTTCAATTCTTTTTTATCACAGGTCTTTTTATGCTAAAAGAATCTACAGAACATTTTTTGGTTCATTTCTGAATCAAAATCTCTCCAGCCTAACATCAGAATTATTACATTTAATTTAAAAATTTCTATTTCACCAGAAATTATTAAAAGAAATAATTTCTTCAAGCTGGACTTAAATTATCTTAATTTTTTTTTAGATTTATTTTCAATTTTTGAAACTTTTAAAGTAAAAATATTTTAATTGGTCTTAATTCAATAAATTTTACTTTTAATATACACACACTTGTTTTTAAATAAAATATCCCAGTTGTTTTTTAATAAATATAACCATTACATATATTAAAATAAATCATCACGGGGACAATCTTAGTTAGTTTGTATGTACATTACTAGCAGAAATCTGTTTTATATCATTCTATTGCAGTCTCTAAAGATACATTTAATAACTGAAACACAGGCTTATTTATATACCTGTGTCTATATATGCAATATAGGGTATATTACATTTATAGACACAGGTATATAAATAAGCCTGTGTTTCAGTTATTACATTGTAGAGATGTCTGCCCATCCTTGCATATGTATTAAATGGATTATGTCCTGTACATGTGGGGTTCAGATTGACCTTAGGTCAACATGGGTGTGACAAGAATCTCGGCGTCAGGGTGGCCTTCGAGCATTCTGTCATCAGATTTTCAATTGGATGGACGGTTGAAGAGTTGGAGTGTGTAGTACATTGGAGCCTGTCCATTAAAGTATGAGGATTGTCTATCTTAATATATATCTGAGCACTTATAGTATATATGTGTGGAAGATGATAATCTGGACCAACTGATGATTGCTGGTTTAGCATGAAATACGTATATTGGTGATTATTTAACTTTTCAGCATATATGTGCTTGAGTGTATCAGTGTTATTAGATAGAGTGGAGAGTGATGAGTCATCTGAAAGTCTGTGCTCATATGCCCTATATTAGATACATTTAAATAATCAATGGAAAGCAGATGTCAAGGTCAAGCAAAATTTAAAATTAATTGCTGCTTATTGCACTTTGTCAGCATGAAACATTAGATTTTATATATTCATACATCAGCCACCTTTACTGTATTATTCCAATTAATGAATTGAATCACTAATTAATTGATAAGGACGGATAGCCGAAACCTAGGCTAACATATGGCTAGTACTGCCATTTGGAATCTATTGATTATATGTGCTTCCAAACATAGCTTTAGAGAAAAATGATAAAGAGTAAACTAGTACTGCTAATGAAAATAAAAACTGTAATTTAAGAGAATGAAATGCTATTTTTTTCTGTAAATGCCATCCTTTTACTAAACGATTAAAAATTCTTATATTTAAAAAAAAAAAAAAGCTAATCACTAAGATATGTATAGTCATTAATCTAAAAGTGCTAGACTTCCTGTATTTATAGATATGAGATCATTATCTCCAGAGAAATACTCTAACAATTATTACTAATCATTTATTAGGCTAGAAAATGCTATTTTTAGCCCACCTATACATTTTATTAACGAATAATATCTATATTGAAAACGGTCGAATGAAATAAGTCAGGCAAGACCATTCCATTTTTTTCATATGTATTATCTTAAATATACTTATAACTTTCTATTTCATTGCATATTTTAAATAATATGATAATTTCTAACCGAATAATAAACATTAATACATTTATTTAAATAGCATTTTTCTTGTGACATTTTTATACATAATTTTTATGCCTACATATTTGTTTCTTTACCCAAAGCTTTTTTATGCTTATATATTTTTTATAACTTATTATTTTAGCATTTTATTTTCATACTCTTTAAGTATAATTATTTTTCTAAAAATTTTCTGCAATTTATCAAATGTTTAACTTTTTTCTTTACTCAGTAGTTCATCCTCTTCCTCCTCCTCCTCTTCTTTTTTCTCTTCTTTTTTATTCTTTCTTCTACTACTTCTCTGTCTTGAAAAGGCAAGACGTGCACAACTGAAGAGTACAAGTTTAGCATGAAATGCATCTTGGAGGTTATTTAAGTTTTTCATATATCTTTATTCACGTGATTAAAGTATGAATGCTAAAATGGAAAGTGACAATTAGGTTAGCTTGATAAAAAAATCTTATGACATTTAAATTTTCATGTGATTAGATTGAATAGAATAATAGAAATATAAGTAGCTGTTAATGGTTTGGTGCATTCCAGTGCTTCTCATTGATGAAAATCAATATTTAAGAACTAGTATTGTATTTGATTGGTACTAGTATTTATTGTTTATTAATTTTTATGCTTATAGAGATAACACTGGAATACAATTAATGAGTAGAAGATTATTATTGTTAATGCAGATTATATATATGTGTGTGTGTTTCTATTATTATAGATCATTTTATTTTATCCTTTATAATTTTTGAAAGTTGATATTTAAAACTGATAGAAAATTTGAAGTAATAATCTTCATATCCATTAGCTATCTTCATGGCTTGGGGTTTTGATTTAGGTAACTGCAAAAAATTATTTGTGTACATTGATACTTTTAGGCACACTTAGGATTGTTTAAATTGGTTAGTCCATGTAGAGTTCTAATAGTTTTTGATTGTTTCTAAATAAATAAAATATAGATTTAGATAACATAGCCATTAAGTTAAACATTGCATGGCAAAAACTTTTTCAGAATTCATGTACAGAGAAGCACTTGATGAATAATACAAAGTCTAAATAAATATCAACTATTCCATTTGTGAAGAGTTTTATGACTGTCATTCTTTGTTTTATTTTTCAACCAAAACTTGGGTGATGGACTGTATCATCTGGATTCAAGTACCTTTTTGAAAAATACTTGTCTTCTTAAAGAAATTTTTAAATTTTGCATAATTTATTTTGATTTTAATCATGGTGACATATCATGGTGGCATATATATATATATTTTAATAATACAATAAAATATGGTGTTAACATGGAATGATGGAAAATCATCATCATCATCAATCCAAAGTCAAAGACTCAACTTTAAACATACAAATATAGAATGAATATGAGCATGAAAGAAATGAGCATGGAAATAAAGATTAACTATAAGTTCACCAGCCACAGAGTAATAAGAATAATCATTCATCATCAGCAATGAACAAAAATAAAATCAACTGTCAACCTTGTGACTGGATTTGAAAGAGGTACTCTATAGACCGGGCTGATTATTTAGCCCTTGCCAGCATGGGGCAGGTTATATAAATAATAATTTGAATGCACAACACAAGTGCTAATCCATCAGAATATATAACAATAAAGAAAATAATGCTGCGATACTAAAACATGCTGTTCATCATGAATGTTCTGGCCATTTAGTACCACTGATGAACTGACCAACTATAAACTTAATTTCTAATTAATATTAAAATAAAATTTAATGTAGGTTTATGAATTTTAAAGGATATCCTTTTTCACAATTCCAGGATCATTTGGATGCCCCCAAAACACTAAATATAAACTCTTTTTATATAACAGACCATTATGCATAAATTCAGCTCAATTGAGCAAGAAATATAATCTCAACATATAATGTTTTAAATCCCATCTAAGATTAAATCAATTCATTGGAATAATTTAAACAATGAAATATAAATTTATTAATTAGAAACAATAAAATAAAATTAAGGTCTGCTGATCGTGCTATGAATATTTGAATAATATAAAAAGAAATAAGCTATCACATTATGATTTACAAATAACTCAATAGGTTTACATAAAACGTCTATATAGCAACACACAGACATGCCTTTATAAAAAAAATGAACATAATCGAATTGACATACACTTATAAGAAAAGAATTCATCTTAATACTTCATAAAGTAAGATTAATTTTAGCACATATTGCCTACATGACATGTATCTGTATAAGCACAGACATGCTATTTAATAATATAAAATTAACACATTAGAGTTGTCATAAACCAATAAAAAATATTATTTTTATAACATATAAATAATGATTAATTTAACGATGTTTGGGTACCCATTAAGATGTGTGCATACCCAAGCATTTACATCTTAATGATATTTTATTAGTTAATAATAAAAAAACTTATCAAACTATATTATATTTTTACAAAACAATTAATTCAATGACAAAATTATACATAAAATTCAGGTGCATGGGTGTATATATTATCTTTTTAGTACATTTTAAGGATTTTTTTTCAAAAAATATATTGATTCTTTTGCAGTTTTTCATAAAAGTCTTTCTTTTTTGGCAGGTGTTGTTAGCTGAGAGGTTATCGCAGCCGGCTTGCAAGTAAATAGTTGGTTGCAGATGGTTGTGGGTTCGCGTCCCGGCCGATGCTATGACATATGGAAAAAAAAAGTCTTTCTTTTTTTTTCAGGTTACTCTTAATTAATTGTCAATGTCTTTAAAAATATTCTAGCAAGTTCTTTTGTTCAATATAGAAAGATTTTTGAAGTTTTCCTTTTTTAATAAAATATACTGGAAATGGTCATTTATTATTTTCTTTTATTATTTTAGTTTTAGTTGCCAAAAGTTATTTATTTTTAAAAATGTGTAATTTAAAGATTTTAACTGTCATTTTCAAGAAATTACTTACAATAATATCATTTTCAATATATCACACCTTTTACTCACCTGCTGTATTTTATATATATCTGACATATTATCTTTATCTGTGCTTCTCTGCATATAGATAACACAGTATATGTATAAACTAATTTTCCAGCAAACTGATGAACTTTTTTTGGTAAACTGGTCTTTTCTAAGACAGTAAACTGGTTTATTGTCATTTTTGGAAATGATATAAATTGGATGTGTTGATATTCAATCAGTTTCATTTAGTATAGAATTTGATAGATTTCAGGCATACTGGATAGTGCACAATATATATGGACTAATGAACCACAGAAAAGCCATCCCTAGCCTCCATATAAATCAAAACTCCTCCATCATTGCACTAACAGCAGTAGCCAACTTGTACTTTTTATCTTCAGTTATAACTTCATCTGAATAGTGCTAATAATGCTGTGATAATCTCTCACCTAATCTTTTTTCTAACCTTTTTATAGCCTGGATGGAATTTTAAAAAAAACACAGTAATTAAAAGTAACTTTTCTTTAACTTGATTCAAAAAAGTTAATGACTCTTTTCAATTCATCTTAATCCTTTCAAGGACAACTTTGTAGGATCTTTATCAAAATATGTTATACAAGCTTTAATTTAAAAAAATCTTAATCTAATTAAAATAGTAAAATTTTATAACTACCAATATATCTATTGTAACATAAAAACATGCTTGTTTTCATTTTAAAAATGAAAATTAATAAAATATTAATTAGACCTTTTTAAATGTTTAATTTGTAATACCTTTTTAAAATTCAAAATTATTTAACCCTTAACTGTTATTCCAATGTAATATAGAAAATATCTACAAAAAAATTTGTTCATGTTTATTTCTACTTTTCCTTTCAACTTTATATATAAATACATGCACACTAACAATGTTGTTGTATTCCAAGAGACACATAATCATCTAAGGAAAAGAGAAATGAAACATCAACCTAACAACATTTTCCATAAGATACATGTATAATTAAACAAAGTTCATACCTCAAGCTATGTACTCATAAATTTTTTTTAGAGATTTGACAGCTATCTCACAATTAACAGAATGAATAGTGACCTGCAATTCTGAGATAAAGAATTCAGACACTGGATTATAAGTACACAATGTATGATGAACCCCAACAGGTCTATCAATTTAGAGACTACAAACTACCACAGTCCTTGATATGAAATAAAAAATGCAAAAATATTTTCAAAACCCTGGCTTTTAAGTCTTAAGGGCTGGAAAATACAAAACTATGCCTTACTCCTTTTCTTGGAGACTTATACTCTGGGATCATGGCAGGACTACATTAATTGCACCATGATAAACAATAGGAAATCAGAAAGTAGATTGGAGCAATGCTTGAGAAAGAATATTCCTTGGAGTTGCATGAAAATATTGTATTCTCAAGCCAATGTCAAAACCCTCCATTCATTAACAAAACTGAAAGTACAGCTAAATAAACTCCAACATTTAAAAATCCAATCCAATCTCTAAAATCATAAAGTTTCTATTCAACTCTAAATATGAACTCTTTAAATATATATTATCCACTATTTTATAACTTACAATCATCAACACTCTTGTCCCATATTTCATAGTATTTTTTATCCGAATTTTGCATAAATGGCAATTTTGTAGTAATGGCCACCAGTATTTGATCATCATTGGTCCCACAGTTGGGTGGAATTTTAAAAAATAGTAATTAAAGGTAAGTTTTCTTTATCTTGATTGAAAAAGATTAATGTCTCTTTTCAATTCACCTTAATCCTTTTAAAAACAACTTTGGAGGATTTTTATCAAAATATGTTATACAAGCTTTCATTAAAAAAATTTCTTAACCTAGATAATGGAATTTTATAATTACCAGTATATCTATTGTAATATAAAAACATACTTGTTTTAATTTCAAAATCAGAATTAATAAAATATTAATTATTTTTAAATGTTTAATATATAATATTTTTTTTTAAATTCAAAATTATTTAATCCTTAACTGTTATTCCTGTGTAACATAGAAAATATCTACAAAAGTTTATTTGTTTATGTTTATTTCTACTTTTCCTTTCAATTATATATATATACACACATACTACTATATTGTTGTATGATATGAGACACATAGCCATCTCAATATATATATATTGAATTTATCTATGTTTACATTTGATTGCTGTATGATTTTTGACTATCTCTACAACATTTCTGAGTGACCTCCACTATCCAGAAAACTGCTGTTGTTATCTAGTTGAAAATCTAGTATAAAGCTAATATTTGCAACATGCAAAAATATAACATTGTCAAATTTAAAATATATGGGTTTATATCTTCTACATGTGAACATAATTTGCTATTGATAGTAATATCAAATGCCAGCCTCTTTTATCAATTGCCAAGGCAATATAAAATCATTTATGTATGTTAGCTCTGATCTTTATTGAAAGGATAGGTCTGATAAATTATATTGTTTAAACTGAACTCTAAGTTAGATACAGATGTAAACAAAGCTTTTTTCAATATTTTCAAGATTAAAGTTTACATGGTGGAGGTAATTTCTTTTCATTTTATTTCGAATCCAGCTTTAATGACATCAATTATTAGACTTGTTCTATTTATAAAAATCAGAAATAATGTATATACGGGATTACTTTATACTGCTTTATAAATTTGGTAAAAAAGATTAGTGTATTAATATTAGCAACAATGTTTAGAAAGATAGTTATTACATTGCTTATATATAATATGCTATGATTTTTAATTATTTCACATTTACCCATACATTGTTATTTCACAGTAGTTTTAAAATGAGTAGAAATTGTTTCAGCCATATGAGTTTTAATATAGAGCACTTCTCAAATATTTATTGATTTGTTCCTACATTTGCATACTGCCAATTAGAATGACACTGAAAAAAATCTAAAACAAATTATTTCATGACAGATGTTTTAATGAAAGGTAAAGTGGCAATTCACTATTTAATACAGAATTCTAAACACATGCACAACATAGCATTAGTACATCAACAAGATACAAATAAAAAATTCATAACTTCATAATCCATATTGATATTTAACCATGAAAAAGTACATTGCTTAAAGCTGGAACAAGTTTGATGCCTACTTTACTAACCTTATATTCAAGTTCAAAACAGGCTTAAAAGTTTTTTTTTTTAGGTAATCACCTCATAGATTAGCCAGAAATTCAAAAAAATGTTTGATTGGAAAAAGTATATCTAGGTATTCATAGATCAAATGTAAAACAGAATAAAAACTGATAAATATTCAACAGTTGATAGAATAGAGAATAACATATTATGCTTTAAACCACTAAACATCACATGAGCACCATCTCATGCTAGCACACAACTGTTAGTAAACAGGCAAAAACTCTCCATATAGTAGTGCCACCTTGTGCTATCCAGAGTAATTAATGGATGCTTTACTGTTATTTTTTTGACAGAGATTGGAAGTCTTTCCCTTACAGTAAACTAGTTAAAAACTGTATACTATTTATATCTACAGTTATTTGTAATTATCTACCTCAAAATGTTCAAATAATTTAAACAAATAATATAATAAGTAGATAACAGACTTTTCACAATCCATCCTCCAATTTGAAAGCCCAAATCCACAATATAATCAACTCCTGGTTAAAAATAGCAAATTGCATAATGATATAAATATATTCAATTCAATATACTTTTTACTATTTTATTAAGGAAGTAGTTTAATAGAAATTTTTATGTGCAATGGCAGATTTATCAATAAGCATATGATGTGCCTGCCTGACTCCATAAGATAGGGGCCCTCAAATGACAATAAAAATGTCTATGCATAATAATTTAAGATATATGCTGGATGTTGTAGCATTCCAGAAAAATGGAAAAATTAATTATTAAATATGTGCTTGAAAATGTCAGTAATATAATTATACAATATTTTGCATAATTATTATATAAATACAACTAATTAGATCGTTTTTAAAAAAGACTTATTTTAACCAATGCTTGAGATTCTATTTAAAGACGCTAATTATAGCAGTGTCAGAAATATCATATTGATGTTTTTCAGCAACTTCCATTGAAATTTGTTTGTTCTTATTAAGACATAAAAGTAATCAAAGTATCACCATTGGAGCTTCTTGCTATAGCAGCATTAGTAATTATTTGAAAAGGTTTAACTATTCCGGTTTCTCTTCAGAGCGAATAAATTTTTGTTTTCATTTAGGATGAACAATAAAAAAATTTTTTCTCTTGTAATTAACATTTATAAATTAAGATATAAATATTTATTATAGACAAATATAACAAAACAATAAAAGAATTACTATTTTAAATATTTATCATGATAAGCATTAGTGTTGAGTATATAAAAATATATATTTTTTTCCAATTGACATTTATGAAAAAACTGAAATAAAAAATAAAGGTCGATCTATTTCAGATATTATATGTCAAACAACAGTTAATAAATATATATATACATTAGATCTTTTAACAATGATTGGTACGGGAAATTGTGTGATTACAAAATTGGAATTGCTCTGTTTCGTTTTTCTTGCTTACTTTTGGGTGTGATACTGTAATAAAAACACTCCTGCTTAAACCTTTTACGACCCACCACTGATTACCAGTACACAATTTTTATTTCAATATTTTCTAAGTAAGGAGACTATCATTTATTATTTTGTTACTTTGAAAAAGCAAGATGTTTCCTTTTTTTAGAATTATTCCTTCTCTCACATATAGCCTGGAATTATTATTTTATGTTTGATGTGATGTCCATGTGATGCACTGTGACTTCTCCTTATATGGAGTCAGGAATCTCTCAGCAGTTATGCCCAGAAAAACCTGTTAGCCACTTTACTTTCCCTGTCCATTCCCATCCTAAGTTTTCCCATATCCTGCTCCAATCCCATTTCCACAACATAATCTTTATCAACTACATGGCTTTTATATCTAAATCCCCCTTTTCCCAAACCCAGCATAAAAATCAATAACCCACTTTCTGTATAATCACTTTCCTTATATTTATTCTTCCACAACTTTATTATTTGTATCCTTTCTACTTTCAGGCATTTACATTCAATTGACAGATGGCTAATATTTTCTATGCCTTTCTTACACAACTTGCAGACTAAATCATCCACATTTTTCCATTTATGTTTATAATAATTTGAGCTTTAAACAGTAAACTACTTTCCTTGCTATTATCATAAATTAACTTGCACCCAATATTCCATTTACTTCTATATATATTTAAACTCTTTTTACTCTCCATACTAGTTATCCATCTCTCCAACTCCCTATTCTTTATTAATGCATCTATTTTTCTATTCCATTCCTTACCACTTTAAGACTCAACAAGTCTCCTAACACAATCATTTCACCTTTTGAACAAGTATACTGACATAAATTCTTTATTCAAATCTTCTGCATATCACATTACCTTTCTCACCTATCTTGTTACTTGCCCTTTATTTATAACCCAATTAAATACTAGTTTGACTTTTTTATTATTATCCATAAACTGCAATCTACTGAACATTTTCATTTTGCTTTTTGCATCCCTCATATGAAAACTTAACCATCCCATTTCTATTTGAATTGCCTCCTTTGCTGTCCACACATCTGCATCTAATGCATATCTTCCTACTTCTCTTTGTACTTTTTCCAAATAATCTAATACTCCTCTACTAATACATAATGCATTGTTGCCATATGTTAACCCTGCTACTGCCACTCCCTTCCATACAATTCTAGCTACATCATATTTATTATATGAAAACACTGTTAATTTCTTTATCAATTCTTCTTTTTTTTGCTTTATTTATCAATTTCTTTTCCTATTCATCCAAATACAATTCCCAAATAGTTATATCTGTTCACCACACTTAACTTTATATCCTCCAATAAAAATTCGTTGTCTTCTTTTCCCCCAGTATTAATCATCATTACTTTTGATTTTTATTCACTAAACTTAATCCCCATCTCTTTACCCACCCTTGCACATGTCCTCAGCATAACTTCCATATATTCCCTTCTTTCTACACACAAAAAGACATTGTCTGCAAATAAAAGACCCGATAATGTATATATTTCCTTACCATCTATTAATTAATATCTCTATCCCTCTTCCTAATCTTTCTATTGCTCTCTCCATTTCTCTCAAATATAACAAAAACAAAATAGGTGATCTAGGACATCTTTGCTTTAGTGTCATCCCATTTTTAACTTTAACTGATTCTATATTCTCTAATTGATACATATAGTAATTATTTTCATATATTTCTTAATAATATCCAGTAAAGCTCCATATATTCACAAATCTACTAAACTTACCCATAATCTATTTCTATTTACTCTATCATACATCTTCTCTATATCTATAAAAACCATATATAACTATCTACCTGTATACCTACTCATATCCATAACTTGTGTAACTACAAATAAATTATCTCCTGTATGCCTATTCGATCGAAAACCTCCCTGCATTTCTCCCACTATATTATTTTCTTCCATCCATCCATTTTGCAACCCTTCCAGCCACCATATATGAGAAAACTTTATATAAAACTGATGTTAGCACTTGCAGTCTATAAATGTTTAACTTTCTATGATCCTTACCATTTTCTTTAAATAGTAATCTTACTCCAACCATCCAGAAAATCTCTTTTCTGTGCCATCTTATTAAAACACGATAATAATTTTATTTTTGCCCTATGTCCTAAATTCATTACCATCTCTGCTGCCCATCCATCTAAACCTCTTGCTTTTCCACTTTTCAATTTCTTCCCTTCCTCATTCAGTTCATTTTCTGTAAACCTAATATTCCCATTATTACATGCTTTCGTGTTTGCTATCACTCTGTCTTTCACATCTAACATCTTTTCTATATCCATTACATACTTATTTAATATTATCTCTAATTCTTCTCTAGGGCTACTCTCTACTCCCTCATCATCTAGTAATACTATCTCTCTCTCCCTACAATCCTTTTAATGTGTTTCCAATTTTTTTTTACTCCCATCACTTCCACTTTTATTAATATCCTCCAACAATTTACTATTCAATTTCATTCTTCCTCTATAATTATCTATTTTAGCCAACTTCTTTTTTTCTAAGTACTTTTCCCATTTAACATTAATATCTTTTTCACTTTTTTTGTTCTTAATAGCACACTTATATTCTCTGCATGTTTTTTCCTCTCTTTTGCACTTTTACTAACTCTCATTTTTTATTACTTTTATTCTTCTGAATATTCCCACCTAAAATCCTATTTGCCACTTTCTCTATTGCACCATACCAGTCCTTATACTCATCCCGAAACAACTCTTCCATGGTTTCTTCAACTTTTATTTTATACTCTTCTAACTTACTCTTATCATTCACTCTCCATCCACATCTTTCACTATTGTTTCTACTTTTATTTTTATTTTCCATCACATTACTATATAAAGAAATTATGTTTAAAACCAAATTATTGTACACGACATCACATAACATTCTAGTACAGGTTATCTATATTTTACATCTGTAATATAATTTTAAGTTTATATATATTGTATATAATTGATTTTATTTAATAGAAGCCCTCAAAATTTGCAGTGCTTCAGGCCCTTTAAAAACTAAATATGTCAATATACATATGTGTGTATTTAGACATTCTATTGCTTTAATATATATAGAAAATTTGGACAATATAATAGCAAGTTTGGCAGATGTTAAAAATTCTAACACGCATAATGAAGCTATGTTCACCCAAAAGACATGTACAATGTGAAAAGACTGGTCGTTATTTTAAGGTGGATGGCTTTAACGATCTTAAAGTTTATATTTACAATAAAATGCATTAAAGCTCACTTCTGTTTATTTGCGCATATTCTAATCGCAAATACATCTTATTATGTATAACATATATAATAGATGTGCATGAACCAACATTTTCTAGAAACATAATTTTTAATAAAGAACATTGAAGTTTTTTTAAAAAAAGAGTAAAATATGTAAATATATATATATATTTTTACAATTGACGTAAAAAGAAGCTTTATTGATAAAAAAAAATATTTATACATAATTATTTTCTGTATGCAAATTTTTTATATATATTATTTAATTTACAATTAACATTACAATTAGTATAATCATTTTTATTACAAGTGCTTTTATTATAAAGCCCTTTTAGAAATAAATTTATTTTATAAATTAAAAGTTGAGGCGCATGTAAAACATAACTAATTTGAATAATTTATTATCATTTGTTTAGTGTGTCAATTTTAAAACTTATATTTGAATTCAAAGCAAAGTCAAACTTCATTTTAATGTCAAATAATAATAAAAGAAAAAGTAGATCAATTTGTCGTCAGTTTTATAACTCCCCAGTCAGTCACGATTCCTCTCACTAAATTATTACGAATAGCAATCATAGCTAAATTATCAACATGAAAAGAATTTACTTCATGTAAATTCAATTCACTATAATAAATAGAAGTGAAAGACACATCCTTATTTGATTTTAATGCTGTTCTTTTGTGAAAATTAATAAATTATTGAAAGATATTATTGAAATCTCAGTTCTAAAAATTTAATAAAATTTCTTTAATATACGGTATCAACAATTTCTAGCAAGAAAATTGTTCAATAATGAACAAATTAAAGTTTTCAAAAAGAAATAAAAAAAATATAATTTATATTTTCTTCTATTTGATGTTTTAATATTAACTATTTATGATAGAACAAAAGCTTTATCGATAAAAACTATTTATATACATGTGTGTATACATATGCCTGAATGATGCATGTTGTAAATTGATGCACTGATTATGTTCAAAATTGCTTTTTAAACATATATACGTCACAATAAAAAAGATTGATTTTATAGTAACAATGAAATTATAATTAGTTATTATAGTATCATTCTACTCATAAATCTATACAATAAAGAAATTCAGATTGGAAGATGGCAGATATAAATTCAGAATAATGGAAGAATGATCAATAATCTTAGAAACTGTATTATACTTGGAGAGACCTTCATTTTGAAGTGATCAAAAATGGAGAAATACAGAAAGTTAAAGATGAAAAAATCTGAAAATACTTAATAAGAAAGGTACAGATGATTAAAAAGATGTCATGACAGCTAAATAAAAAAAACAATTAAAACCAGAGACAAAACTCTTTATACAGTAATGCAACCCTGTGCACTGCGCCAGAGTAATCAATGGATGCTAAAAGGTTTGAGCATAAAATCCCTATCTAGTGCCCACTCATTCAATATTCCTCAAACTGATTTTTAGCTTATGGCTTTAATCAATGAGGAGCTTTGAATTTGAGAGTACATCTTAAGATCTAATTTAATCATCTCACAATCACCATTTACATTTTTAGTTAACTATAAAGCTATAAGTTCAAAATGAAAACATGATTGCATTTTCAACCCAGGCTCATTCACTTGTATAGTTGTATAGATTTAAACCCAGTTCAATATCTATATATATTGGTGTTTTTGTTTCTTTAATAACCATAGTCACCATCATCTCTTTGGAATGATTGGTATTAAGATATTAAATGTCACATGATCACCATTTTCTATACTTACACAGGCTGTTAAAACAAAGGCAAAACTCTTCATACTGAAGTTCATCCAGTGCAAGCCAGTGCCATAAATAGATACAAGAAGGTTTGTGAATAAAATTTCCATCTAGTGCCTACTCATCCAATATCCCCAGACTATATGGCTTTCATCAAATTCAAGGCTCCTCACTGATCAAAATGATAAGCTACAAACTAGTCTGAAGATATGAAATGAATAGGCACTAAATAGGGATTTCATGCACAAACCTTGCATCCATTGATGATTCAGGCTTGCACTGGGTGGACTACTGTATGGAGAGTTTTGCTTTAGTTTTAGCAGCTTGTATAATCATAAGAAATGGTGATCATATAACATTTACTGGTTTAAAAACATAATTATAATATTAGAAAAAGTATTTGATTTTTAAATTCATGGTAATACATTGACATCAATAAAATTATTTGCTTCTTTGAATTACCCATTTGTAACAAAGAATCAAAGACTGATATTAGGCAGAATTAATGTGAAAACTAGGAAAGACTTTTAGTATAAGAACAAATTTTTAAAAATGGTAGTCAAAATTATTAAAACCGATGACATTTTTTTTAGACATATATGGAAGTTATATTCTTAAAGTGGGATAGAAAAATTAACTGATACATTAAACTATGGTATTAGAAAACACTTGGGAATGCCTAACATAGCAATAAAGTAAACAACTAGCTTTTCTATTACATTGACTTTATTTAAAAGTGCAAATGAATAAATAATTTTTTGTCTTGATTATGAAATAATCTAAATAATTAGAAAAGAATATAATGCTCAAAAATTTTGAGAATAAAAAAGAAAGGGAATGATGAGCAGAAGTGATGAAGGAATGCAGGGACCAATGTAAATTTGCCACTGAAGAACATAAAAAAACAAATAAATTATATGATCACAAGAAACTTATTTCACTTTGATGGCATTTAATTATAACAAGTATATGAGATATAGCTTTTTTTTTTTAACTCCAAAGGAATTGCTTTTAAATTGTTTTTCATGCTTCCCTTAATATCAATTCCACCATTTCTATTAGCCATTTCTTGAATCACCTTTTCACATCAGAAAATAATACCAAACATTCTAAATCTCCATGCCATGTTAGCAGTTTGATACTTCTCTATTACATCATTCTTGTGCAAGATAACAGATTTCTATCTACTTTTAGCACCTTGTAGGAAGGTGGATGATTGAAAACTATATCAAGTAGTCATCACAGGCATGGAGATTTGAGTATGGGGTAAAAGTGAGAAAAAGTGATCTAAGAATGTATGCTGGTGGGCAGTACAAAAAGAAATTATGTTACAAGTATATAACTTACATTTTCATATCAGTTTACAAAATTTTATTTGTTAAATATGACATTAACAGCAGCAACAACATTTTTTGGTTAATCAATTTATCATTATTACCTACTTTGATATATATTACATTAAAACTCATAACTACCTACAGTTTTTTTTTTAAGTGTCATAGCATTGGTGGGACGTGAACCCACAACCTGGGAAACTACCTGCAAGTGCAAGGCAGTCACGCTGACCTCTCGAACTACCTACAGTTTCTTCTCATATCATAACAATTGTAACATACAGTTCCCTTATAGCTTGAAATATATCTTCAATAGCTTGTGTGTTTGAACTATACAATGTACAACTGTTACAGATGTTGAATCATCATAATGACATCAATAACTTTAATTTTTAAATGCATAATGAATCATACATTTTTTACCACTATCTTGTAATGCATATTGCTATGAATTATTTTCATGCAACTCCTTACATTAATTAACAGTGTCTAATCTAATAAATGTTCTGCATTCTAAAGTCAAGACTTGTTAAGTTTTGATTTTATACAGACAATTACTTTTTTCTTATAATCTTATCACTAATATACAAAAAAAAGGTTTAATAGTTATATCAAAATGTATGGGGATTATTTATGTAAAATGATAAAAATAGAATTATCTTCTAATTTAATATTTGGTTTGTTTCTTTTGGGATATTAACTATGATATTATATTCATTCTAATAACAAATTATTTTAAATCTTAAAATCATGCAAAAACTTTAGAAGAATTTTAATGTATTTGCTACTTATTTACTACTCAAGCTTACTACATTCAACTATCAGCCTTTCAAGCTAATCGTGCATATGCTTTTGCAAGTGTTAATAATAATAAATGAATACTTTCTCTCCAATACAAGATATAGTATTTATGCAGGAATAAAATGAATCCACTTATTCCTATGACTCAAGCTTACTGTAAATTATAAAAGAATAGAAAGCTGTTCTTATTTTACCATATATTGCATAGAGTAAAGAACTGATTTGTAATATTAATATTCCTAATATTCCTAGTCAGGGAAAAATATGATTACAATTAGAAAAGAATTGAGGTTACTAAATTATCTAGTTACTGATTCAGGATCAGATGTAGATAAATGATCAGGAAGTTGGCTTGAGTTCAAAACTTTAAAATATTTTGAATTTTAATATTTTAGCTTGAAAAGTAAAATGATAAATATAGTTACTAAATATATAGCTGCATTACTTCCAGCTTTGAAAGCAAAGCTTCACTAATAAAAAAAACAAAAGCCAGAAACTGTTTTATGAATTTAAATGCATCTAGTAATCATTTATTATCAAAGCTTAATACAGATATAAAAAGAATAAGGATCTTTTCTTGCCTTTTTATATTCATGATATAATTTTATATTCGTGATTCATTTATAAAGACTTCATTTTTATTAGTAGTAAGTATTTCATTCACATTAGATGATATATTGATGTGGGAATATTTCTAACCAATGTTAGATTTGTATTTCATCTGGCATAATTATTATTTTGAATCCACACATTAAGTCTTCATGATTTTTTTTTATAGTTTTGTATTATATCAGAATCTGGATTATCTTATATTATGTTTTCTGTTGGTTTTTGTATTCCTTCTATTTTCAGTCTTAGTTCTACATTACCCATTTTTAGTCAGTCTGTTTTAATTTTACTCCATGCTATGCAGATGTTAAACAATAATAATCTTGGAATAGTAATTTATCACAGATAGTCTTGAAATTTGATGATAAGAAAGTGATGCATTAACTGATATTATTTTTTTCCACAAACATTTTGAACAGAATGCAAATATATAATCTACATTGATTATAAAATAAACATAAAAAAATCAGTAACCAGTTGTTGGCTATAATTATTGGACTAGGGAATACAAAAACAAATCTATTGTTTGTGAAATAAAAAAACTTAGTGATTTTGTAATTGAATTATGAATAAACCAATGTACTTCAATGGAAGGTATCAAAATATTATAAAACTTGCTTTCAAGAGGAGAGATTATTTTAGATGCAGATAAAATCACATGCAGTAATCACAATAATAGTTGTCTGTATAAGTCTTTGCTATAAGTAGCGATCATCAGAGCAATATTTCTGTTTACAATTATCAAATAGATAGTGATTAAACAGCATGGTACAGAGTAATATTATATGATATTATAACATTCTGTTTCTAATGTCACCATTTATACTTTGATGATTTGGATTTTGTACTATTGGAACTCTAGAACTGGTCCATAATTTGATTAAATCATGTAAATAGAAATTGAATATTCACATAAGTAATAAAAAGTTCTGTTGTTTTTACTTCTGATATTCATTCTCTCGACCTTAAACATAGCAATTTTTATTTATTTTTATGCTTATTGTTCTTTCTAATTCATATATTAATGGGGGCTAACTGGCTTTGAATATTTTGCAATGTTTACTTATTTTTTTCTTATTCTCTATCATGTCAGAATCTAGTATATTCATTATTTTTTTTCAAGGTTCTAGAAATTGTAAATTCATAATTATTAATCAATCATCAAACTGCTATTGTTCTAAATTGTTCTTCTATATCATCCCAACCAATTCTTAAATCACCAACTAGTCTTGCATTTTTAAAATAATATTTTCTTTATTGCTCGATAATTTCAGCTAACTAGCAATCCTCTTTTCAGAGATTTTTTATATAATCTGTATTTCCAATCATATAACAATTGAAAATGGAAAATATACAAAAAAAAATCTCTGAAGAAGACTGGCTATAAAGTTGTAACTTTTAGATAATAAAAACAATAATGCATTAAAAATAGTAAAATAATTTGTGATTTAAAAATTAAAACAGCAAAAAATGTAAAGTTGAATTAAGCATTCTATATTATTCACTAATGCAAAATAATATGAAATTTTTGTTATCTATCAACCCTATGGAAGTCATAGTCGAAGCATTGCAGCATAGGTTGCGTATATCTAAGAAAAATATTCATTTTTAGTATGCATTAAAATAAAAAAATCTAAAACATTGAAAATTTTGCATTTATTACATTTATATAATAAAATACGTATCTTTTTAATATAGGTTTTTAAGTCTGAAAGTTATTAAATATAAAAATATAAAGAATTAAAAATTTCAAATAAAATAAACATGATTATTATCAAAAATAGCTTTAACATTAATTAATCAGAATCTTCAATAGTTGATCATGCAAAATATTCATAATGAACATTGCAAACAATATTGCTAAGCTCAAGACATAGACTTTTCACAACTACATCAACTCTAATATCAGAATTCACAGTATCAATTTATTTAAACTTATTATTATCATATGCCTTTACAAAACATGTGTTGTAACTAAACTGACAGTTTAAATATGTTTTAATTCTAGTCATATACAGACATACAGCTAGTGATGATTTTGGACTGAAGCATTTTAATTATGAAACAATATTTAAGAAAACAGTTTGTATTTCTTAGATTCAGCAACAAACTTTGCAGGATTAAAGATGTTCAGTATTTTTTATCATCAATCTTATTCATTTTTTATCATCTATCTAAAATTGGGTGGAATTAATATTTTTGTGTTCCAAATCAAATTTTTCCAGTGTACATTTATCTAACTTCGGCCATTTTTATTATGTAAGAATTCACAGTAATGCAATAATGACTGACTTCCAAATTATAGGTATTTAGTTGACTTAACTGTATAAAATTAATAATTTATTCTATGTTATTCTACTTATAAAGTCAAAACCATTTCCTGAGTAGTTTCTGAATGTTAATTCACTGCATTCCTCTTGTTTAAATGTAATATCATTATCTTTGACTATTTGTTAATTATTTTAATCTGTTCCTCTTCACTTATTACATTTTCTTCTAGTAGTTTTGGTTCTTCTTCTGACTTTAGTTTTAATTGAACTGGTTCAACCTCCATCATTTGAACCATTGTTTTTTAAACTGTATTTGCTTATTTTTTATACTTCTCTTTAGTTGATTAATTTGTTCATGAATCTGTAGGATCTCTTGTTTCATCTCTTTCTATCCCTCATTTAGTTTTTCATTGATTAACTGAATCTCCAAATGTCTTTTTATTAATTTCTGATTTATTTACTCAAATTGTAAATTCATTAACTTCTGGCCAATTCCTTAGGAACATCCATCTTTGTTCTAATTTATATGGTTTATGTAGATTCATTATCTTTTGAAATATCTTGTTGAACACCTGCATTATATGCAAATGTGATAACATTGCAACATTCTTTTCAGGAATTTTTATCTCTTTACTAGTCTGAATTTTCTCCATTTGTTGATAGTTCTATAATTTTCTTGACCTATATTATATATTGACATAACACAAAATTTAATTTTATTAGATATATAGTAATATGTTTTGGGAATATATAAGTAATCTTTTTGTTTTAACAGCTTGTTTTTTTAATGACAGTTAATGATTAAGAATATCACAGTTTATTAAATCTCAATATTCTTTTAGAATATCAATTAAAAAATGGTGATGGCTCTTTTTGTGTAATGAATCAACTGTAATTGAAGTGCCCTATTTAAACATGTTGAGAATTTATTTAATATTAATGACAAATTGAATTTCAATTTTGATTAGAGTGATCCCCAGCATATAAATTGTGGACACTGTTTTCAAAATTTATCAAGCATACCACCCATAGACGTGGTTTGTAGGATTATAAAAAATAAAATATTTGTTATACTTTTTAATGCAATATGGATGACATAATGTTATGACAATATAACTGGTGACACTTTATTCAAAAAGAATAAACTGAATTTGTGCTTTTTAAAAATCTGTTATGCTAAAAATTTGTAAATTGTAAAAAAATATTATTTTCCTGCTGCATAACTTTCATAATAATCCTGTAAAAACAGAAAATAATAAGTTTATCTAAAATTAAATTTTTTGACCCTATTCTATTGCATGCTTAAGTAATCAATGGATACCAGATTGTATAGGACTTTAACAACTCCATTCTCAACCTAATTTCTGTCTTTTATCTTCCTTGGTGAGCACCAGAGATTCAAGCTGGGACTGATGTAATTATTTATCTAGCAATTCCTTTTTACTTCTTTCCACTGTACAATCTAGCTTGAAATTAAAAACAAACTCTAAGAATTTGAGACTGAACTAATTCATTTGCAAAGTTACATCGATCTGATTTACATATTTAAAACTTCAATCTTATACCTATTGTAGACCATAGCTTGATTAGTATAAAGAAGTAAAAAGAAATTGCTAGATGCATAAGAGTAATAGTTTCAAATAAAATTCAGAAAATAATTTTTGGGAGTTATAAACACTGAATTAACTGATGTCTTGATTATTGAAGCATACATTAAATGGCTCTGGAAAAGGTGAGAAAAACTGCTCTGGAAGCATATAAGTAAGCATATATTATGTGATACTGTTTTCTTAAGACATGTTTATTTTGTTAGTAATAAAAAAATGGATATTAATATTGGATTTATGTTACAACTGTTCTACAATGATTTACTCTTGTTCCGTTCTGTATCCAATGCCATTTTATATTAATGATAGACAAAAGTGATCAGTGAAAGAAAATAATAATAAAAAGATTCACTACTATTTATCTTCTTCTTTGTCATATATATATATTGAAACGAAGATTTTCACAGGTTGCATAAATAAAAGACATGTTTTGCGGGTACATATTTTGCGGAATATCAATATTTAAATTTTTTTTAACACGGATAAACCTGCAAAATATGTCTTATATATATATAATAAAAACACAGAATTACTTCTCTATAAAACTACTTTAATATTTCAACCAGCAGACTTCTTCTATCGAAGAAAAGAAAGAGTCAGTTGATAAATATACCACTGGTTCTTACCTTCAAAGATGATTTGCCTAATATTAACCAAATATTATGGAAACATTTTAATATATTAAATTCCACAGATTATCTGAGATCTGTTTTTCCGTATCCACCTAAAGTTACATATCATAGATATAGGACATAGGGATAGACTTGTAAGGACAGTTTTTGGCACTAATTTTGTGTCAGGAAAGGGATGTTTTTCATGTGAGGATAAGGGATGTCTTACATGCAAACATATTATTGTTACAAAGATGATTCAGGGAGATAACATTCATGGTTTTAAATGGTATATCCCCATCTATGTCAATTATAAAAGTATAATCTTGGTATATTTAATAGAATGTAATAGATGCTTGTGTCATTACATAGGTGAGTTGGCAAAGTCTACATATTAGAATGACCAACCATAGGTTTGATATTTTACATAAAAATGAAGATAGACCAGTTTCTAAATATTTCAATTTACCTGATCACTCGATTGATGATTTAAGAGTGGTTATATTGGAAGATAATTTTTCTTCCATGAGAGAAAGAAAATAGAAGGAGAGTTTTTATTTTTAAATTTAAGATATTATATCCTCATGGGATGAATATGAATGCACACATCTTTGAATTACCTGGTTTCCTAGGGATTTGTTTTTTTTATATTTCCTAAATAATTATTTCATAGGTGGACTAGCACGAAGTGGAATAAATATAAAATATATATGTATAAGATATATATGTATATAGTAAAATAAATATAGTAGAATATATATATACATATAGTTTTTTTTGGTGTCTACATATATAATAATATATTTTTATTGTTTTTTGATATATTTTAATATATAATAATAATGGCTGTATGGTTTTAGTTTTTTAAAATAAGTTTTTTGTGAAAGAATTTTTTTAATATTTTTTATACAAAGTTTTGTAACTATATATATATAGATTTTTTTTTTTTTAAACAAAGTTTTTAAAGATTTTTAGCCTGTAGGAATTAGTTTTGTTATCTGTAATATTTTAGCACTTAAATTCTGGAAACAGCCATTTTGCTTTCTGATGAAAACCAGTCTGCTGGTTGAAATATTAAAGTAGTTTTATAGAGAAGTAATTCTGTGTTTTTATTATGTTTTTATTTTTCCTTTAGTTAGTTCGTATATTTATTATATATATATTTCATGTTTTAATTTTTCAATAAAGTCTAAACATTCTTTTAACATATGAAATTGATTACTTTTTAGTGAATTAGTTAAGCACGAGATTCACAAAATATTATACTCTTTGGTATATAGCTTTATATAAGACGAAACTAGAAAAGAGAAAAAAGCTTAATGTGAGAAGAAACTAGGAAAGAAAAAAAAGGCGAACAATCGATTTCCAATATGTGAGTTTGAAGAAATAGTTAAAGATTATTTAAATTAATATTGAAACATTAAAGAAAGAAATTATTTATTGAAGAGATTAAGGAAAGGAAAAGAAATTGAATGGGCTCATTTTTGGAAATAAAAACATAATAAAAGTTCTGTTAGAAAAAATGTAGAAATAAATGAAAACAAAAAAATCATTAATTTAAAAAAAAGAAGAGAATATAGGCAGAATCACAAATGTATGTTAATATTTACATTTAACCATTAACAAGAAAATAGATTTAGATAAAGATGAAATGCAAACAACAATATCATATGTCTTCTCATATGCTTATTCATATGGTTCCAAAGTAAATCTCTTCAACATATTTTAGAATAGCTATTTGCAACAATTTCTATTCACAATCTTGTTGTGTCTTAGATAAAATTTCTATGTGATCCCTGAAAACTTTTTGATTAATGAGTAAATATAATGAATCACATAATTTATGTAATGATACATTTATGCTGTTATTTTTCATTGGCTGAATTTCACCCAATGTTAATACTGCCAAGTTGAAGTAATCCAAGTGCTGATAATTTTGTTTTAAGATGGGACATAAATTCATCATTTGTTTTATTATGATTAATATTTATCTAATGTAACTACTGCAGACATAATATCAGAGTAAGATACATTATTATATTTATACTTTTTTATTTTTAAAGGAAACCTTTTTATTGCTCCTATAAATTTCTTGAGAATTCTTTGACTTCCAAAAATTCTTCTATGACCACTTAAAATATCACTACCCATAGGCTGCTTATCAGTCCACTAAAACCAGCTAAGCTTGAGCAATTTGCACACTCATTACAATGCAATAACTTTATTAAATTTTTCAATGTTACAACAATCTCATAGTTATAAATACATAAACCATATAAATACCAATAGTATTAAAATATTGCTACATATTTACAATGTATATTATCTACACATACTATTATATAAAACAGACTCTATAGTGTCTCTTACAATCAGCCATCATAGGACTAATTTATAATATTTTTAAATGCTATGATGCGTATGAGCAATTCTTTTATTACAATGTTAAATTCTCCATAATATCCATTCAGTGCAAAAGTAATAAATAGATGTAAGAAGGTTTGTGCATAAAATACCTATCTGGTGTCTACTCATCCAATATCCCCAGACTAGTTTCTAACTTGTGACTTTCATCAGTGAGGAGACTTGGATCTAAGAGCACTACATCTATATCTTGGGATCAAATGCAATCCTCTAGCAACTACCTTTTTTAGTTAATTATAAAGCTATGAGTCTAAATAATGTTTTCAATGGGAGCCCATTCACTTGTATAGTCATATGTATCTGAAATCAGTTCAGAATATATACTTTTTGATGTCTTTGGTTCTTTAAGAACCATAGCCACCATCATCCTATGGACAAAATTGGTAATTAAACCACTATATATCACATGATCACTATTTCATATGCCCATGCAAGCTGTTAGAACAGATGCAAGACTCTCCAAACAGAAGCAAAGACACTCTGAACTGGTTTCATATCTCTATGACTATACAAACAAATGAGTTTGGATTGAAAAGTTTATTGCATTTTTATTTTGCACTCATTGCTTTATAGTTAACTAAAAATTAAAATATCACTGCTAGAGGTTTGTATTACATCATAAGATCTAGATGCAGTGCTCTCAAATCCAAGGCTCCAAAGTCACAAGATAGAAACTAGTCTGGGAATTTTGGATAAGTAGGTAATGGATAGGAATTTTATGCACGAATCTTCTCACATCCACTGATTACTCTGGATTGCACTGGGTGGTACTACTCTATGGAGAGATTAACATCTGTTTTTATAGCTGGTGTAAGCATAGAAAATAGTGATAATGTAATATTTAGTGGTTTAATACCAATTCTACCCCTAGCATGATGGTGGCCCTGGTTATTTAAGAACCAAAGACACCAAAATGTATAGATACTGAACTGGTTTCAGATATATATA